>JABUQX010102991.1:25000-26374 GCA_015478945.1 Trachelipus rathkii | reverse complement strand
GAAGTGTTGAAAACTTTTTTCACCTCAACACTCAATATTTCAAACAAAAATCCGGACTCAGCATGGGCTCCCCCCTTTCCCCCATACTCAGTAACTTATTCATGGAGCTCATAGAACATTATTACATCCTCCCTCACCCCCTCCTCTCCCATACAATTTGGCACAGATACGTCGACGATATATTTGCAGCCATCCCTACACACACAAACCCTCTTGACATTCTAGAATACATAAACAGCATTAATAGTAATATACAATTCACCATTGAACAGTCTCAAAACAACACACTCCCTTTCCTAGACACACTAATATCATGGAACACATCTCACTTACTTTTTTCTATTTACAGAAAACCAACTTCCACTCCCAACTACACTCATTGGTTCTCATCACATCCTACTTACACTAAATTAGCTACCCTCTCTTCCTTATTCCTCCGAGCTCTACGTATATGCTCCCCCCCTTCCTCAAAACAGAATTCAGCTTCCTTTTCTCCACTTTCAACAAATTACTCTACCCTCGGTACATCATAGTCTCAGCTCTAAGAAAGGCCAAACACAAATTCTACAATACAAACAACAATCAAAACCCCCCCACACCTCCCAGATCCTACTTGCCTGTTCCCCAATTTCCCACGGACCAGATAAAAAATCTCCTTCCAAAAAACATCCATTTCACTCAATCTAACACCTTCCCCCAAAAGTTAAAAGCCCCGACCTCATTGAATGCGTATACCGCATACCATGCACAGATTGCAACCTGGCATATTTCGGCGAAACAAACGATTTTGCAAGACGGATAAAACAACATAAACACGATCTAGGGTCCGACGAATTAAACTCTGCTCTTACTTCTCATAGAACCAACTATAACCATTCCATCAATATAAATAATGCAAATCAAATTTTCAACACTTCAGATATTAGTTTAAGAAAGCAAATTGAATCATTCTGCATTAGAAACTGGAATAACTATAACAAACAACAGGGCGAAGCGAAGATGGACACGATTCAAATCAATTTAATGAAAGACACGTATTTCTACAAAAAAATAATAACAGTAACCAACCAACTCCAAAATTCATAGTCAGTCTAATTTTTTGATTCTTCTGTTCTTGTTCTCGATAGATCCATCACCTGAAGAGGCCTCCCGACATAGAGGCGAAACGTAGTATTACATTTAGAAAAAAATGTTACATTTATCTAATTTAAAAAGTTTGAAAATAAATAAAGTTTAATTAAAAATGTTTATTAAGTTCTTATTGTAGCGGTAATAAAAATTGTTTGTTAAGTGATAAGATTTTTCTAATAAAGTAAACAGAATAAGGGCTTAAATTTATATATATATATATATATATATATATATATATATATA
>JABUQX010102991.1:5000-7500 GCA_015478945.1 Trachelipus rathkii | reverse complement strand
ACCATAACTTTGGGAGTGTACATCATTCACCCTCTTAAAGCCTTACTTAATGCTAGAGTTCTAGATAATCCTTGTTCATTCAAAATATGTTTTGACTGATAGGAAAATATTTTTTTAATTATGAGAAATTTTGTCATTATGCCAATTTTATCCATTTTTTCATTTTTTCTGCTAAAATATTTAGTGTAATGGCGATATGTAATTATTCTTTCGAAATTTAGAATCTATTTATATTTGTTTTTAGGTAACTTTGTAATAGGGACTACGTTATGGTAATATAGCGTAAGATGAAAGCAAACATGAACAAAAGATTAAGAGCTGATTTTTATATATATATATATATATATATATATATATATAATATATACTTATATATATTATATAATATATATAATATATATATATATTATAATATATATAATATATAGATATATATTATATATATATATTATATATTATATATATATATATATATGATATATATATATATATATATAAAAAATAAACAGATAATTTATATATATATATATATATATATATATATATATATATATATATATATATATATATATATATATATATATATATATATATATATATATATATATATATATATATATATATATAGTTAAATGTTCTTGTTTAAAGGAGTTTGCGAGAAATTATAGCGTTAGTCCCAAATTTATTTGCTTATTTTTTCCCCAGTTTAGCACGCCTCCCCTGATATTCTCTTACGCATCCCCAGGGTGCGAGTCCCTCAGACTGAATACCTTTGCGATAAAGAACGATCGCGGTAGCGCTTGTGGGGCAAGTTTATGATGAGTTTTGTTAAGTATTGTTAGGTTAAGAAGTTGTAAATCAAATAATTATTTCATATGTGTTCTTTTCCGTGCATTACTCGTTTCCTAATTTTATTTTAAATTTAAACAAAAGTGTTCGAATTCCTTCAAATCATTCGAAATTCTTCATTAAAACGAATGTCTGAATAATTTAAAAGATTCTATGCATATGTATTGGCTGTTTAAAGAGTTTCCTTTTGAGTTAACTCGCCAAGAATCCTTTTCCTACTCTTCCTAAATGTTTAATATGACATTAAAAAAAGTTAAGGAATGTTAATAATATTATAATCAGTAAATCCGATAGAGGAAACAAAATCATTTTATGAATAGAGAAGACTATCTTAATAAAGCAAATATTTTACTCAGTGACAGAAACGGGCACTCAGAGTTAGTTACCAATCCCTTAAAAAATTCACAAACCTGTTATACCAAATTGTAAAAAAGATATTTTGAAATATTACCCTGAATTATTAAAATCAGTAAAATCTTATTTACCAAAACTGTCTTATTTTTTATAGCTTACCAAAATTACATAAGCAATTTCTAACATTGAAAATGTCACCTACAGACTTCAAACTTTCATCCTGGATTGCAAAAGATATATCAAAACTTGTTGGCAAAATCTCCGTTTGCCAATTAAAAAATCCTTCTTATTTCATAGATATAGATTGAAAAATGAAAGTTTTAAAAATATAATGTTCCAATGACCTCATCTTTGGACATACTTGATAAATTTTTGAAAGATCATAAGTTTCATTTTTCTATACCATTTCTTTTAATCAAAGAATTAATTAAAATATGTATAGATCATTCTCTTTTTGAATTGAACGGAAAATTTTATAAACAATGCAGAGGTTTAAGTGTGAGTTATCCTTTATCACCTGTTTTAAGTAACATATTTATGGAGTTATTTGAGTTGAAATTTCTTAATAGTGTTTTTAATAATACTATTGTTACGTGAATTCGTTATGTGGATGATATTTTTGCGAATTTTGTTAAAAAATATCCCACCAGAAGAATTTCTAAAATTTATAAGTGATTTTGTCCCCATCCATCACATTTACTCTGGAGAAACCTCAGGATGATTGTTAAGCATTTTTTGATGGTTTGGTTACTAGAACTCTTGATTTTACTGATTAATTTTGAAGTTCATAGAAAGAATACTTATACAGATTCTTAGTTTCTTACTTACATTGGTATTCCTCCCATTCAACTTATAGAAAGAGAGGTATTGTCATGGGACAATTTTTAAGAGATTATAGAGTTTTTTGGGAGAAGTTAAATATATTAAAAAGGTTTTTAATTCTTTAAAATATCCAGAAGATGTCATGTACAAAGCAATGTTGTCCGCAAGAAAAAGTTTTTATAATTTTAATGATTCCAAGCCTTTCAAAATGAAAAATATTTTAGTTTATCCACGTAATTTAGATTTTAAATCGAGAAAGATTGTTCCACAAAATCTAAACCTAGTACAATCATCCCTTTCACTTTAAAAAGAATTTTAAAATCTGGTATTAAAATAAAAAATAATAATGCTGGATTATATAAAATACATTGCCGTGGGCAATATATATATATATATATATATATATATATATATATATATATATATATATATATAAGAGAATGACGACTTTAAAAAAAAGAATTTACCAATTCAC
>JABUQX010102990.1:20000-25000 GCA_015478945.1 Trachelipus rathkii | reverse complement strand
TGACATAAATTAATATTTAAAAGTCACTAAATAAATAAATAAATCTTTAAATTTAAGTTTGCACAGCACAAGCGATATCAACTTAATCCTACAAGGTCAAAATCCGAATAGACGATTTTTTGTTTATTATCGCTGGATATCGATATATCGATAACTTTAAATATATCGATAGCACGATATATGGAATATCAAAGGTCAGACGAAAGGTTCAGTTTATCCATTACTATGATAGTAGTATATATATATATATATATATATATATATATATATATATATATATATATATATATATATATATATATATATCACTCACCTTCTTTCTCAAAGACTGTATATGGTGCTTAATATACACTAAAACAGAAAAGTAGTAGAACATGACACAAGGGCGAAAAGAAAGCCCAGCCTTACCCCCCCTTTATAGCTATTGTGAGAACTCGTCGCACTCAGAAAATCCACCCTAGAGCTTCACGGGACCGCGACGGACCCATACTATGGTACACGTCACTGTGGGTTCATCCCTTGGCCCAGGTGGGCCACAACCATACCCCCTTACAAAACCCCGCCATTCACTCCTATTATGCACCTTTCTTCTCGCCTCTGCCAAACTCACCTTATGAGTCATTATATATATATATTATTATTATTATATATTATTATTACATATTATATTATATTATATTATATATATATTATTATTATATATATATTATATATTATTATTACATATTATTATTATATTATATTATATATATATATTACATATTATTATTACATATTGGTTATTAAATATATATTAGTATATTATATACATATTGCTGTTGATATGAAGAGATATATATATATTATTACACATATATATTTGCATATATATATATATATATCATTAATATTGTTTTATACATTTAGGTATAATATTTTCATATTTCTATACATATATATATAGTCCATTTTATATATACATACATATATATATATATTATTATATATTATTATTATATTATTATTACATATATTATTATTATATATATATATATATATATATATAAACAGCATATATATATTATTATATATATTATTATATATATATATATATATATATATATGGTATATAAGATATATATAGTTAGTTATATATATATATATATATATATATATATATATATATATATATATATATATATAACTTTCTTCATGAGGATATTGCAAGAGCTGGCATTTATCTAAATAATTTATTTGTCTCAGAAGTTCTTTTAGCTACGGGCCTAGAGTAAGAGAAATAATAAATATAAAAAATCAAAATAAGTGTACATTAAAAAAAATTACCCAATCAAATACATCACTAAAATTGTTTATATTATTATAAATAGTTACATATATCATCTCCATCACCTATGATTAGATATAGTTTTCTCCAGTTAGCAAACAAAAAAGTATATATAAAAAAATTATGAAAACAATTACGAAAAATCTCACATTCAGAGATTTTATAATTATAAGATTTTTCATTTTCATCTAAGCTTAGTTAAAAAAAAAAAAAAAAAAAAAAAAAAAAAAAAAAAAAAAAAAAAAAAAATGCCAAATCAAACTCATCACTAAAATTGTTTATATTATTATAAATATTTATCATCTTCATTACCTAAGATTAGATAAGTTTTCTGTAGTTATCAACCAAAAAAGTATATAAAAAAAATTATGAAAAAAAAAATTACGAGAAATCTCACATTCAGAGATTTTATAATTGTAAGCTCTTACATATTCATCTAACCTTACTTCGAATTTTCTCTAGTTACCAAAATAAATGTACATAGAAAAAAAATTACCAAATCAAACACATCACTAAAACTGTTTATATTATTATGAATAGTTACCTATATCATCATCATCACCTATAATTAAATATAGCTTTCTCTGGCTACCAACAAAAAAAATGGAAATAAAATTATAAAAATAAATAAATACCAGAAATCTCACATCAAATATTTTATAATTGTAAGCTCTTACATATTGGGTCATATCATCACCCAATATTACATATTTATGGTCTCACACACATATCCATCCATATCCTCATCTTCATCTAAGAATATTTAAAATTTTCTCTGTTACCAACCAAAAATAGGATGAAAAAATATTATGTAAAAACGCGAGAAATCTCACATCAGAGATTTTATATGCTCTTAGACATTTGACAAAGACCACAATGTTAATGAATCCAAATCTCCTAATGAAAAAAAATCTGGACAGTTCTGTAATCAATGCTTAGGGGGTGAGTGAAACTAGGCAAAAGTCCAGCTCATGTGGGTGCAGCAGACATTAGATCAGGATTCAAACTAAAAGTTTTTATTTTTTTTTCTCTGTAACAATAACAATAATAATGGTTCCAAATTTTAAAAGAGAGAAATGGAACATGGTCTGTAAAACAGCTTAGGGGGTGAATGAGACAAGGTAAAAGGTTAGCTTATATGGGTGCAGCAGATATTAGATCCTGATTTAAAGTAAAAGTTTTTTTTTTTTTGTAATAGTTAATAATAATGGTTTCAAATTTCAAAAGAGAGACGATGGAACTTGGTCTGTAAAATAGCTTAGGGGTGAATGAGGAAAGGTAAAAGTTTAGCTCATATGGGTGCAGCAGATATTAGATTAACTAAAAGGTTTTTTTTTTGTAATAACAATAATAATAATGGTTCCAAATTTCAAAAGAGAGAAGATGGAAGATGGAACATGGTCTGTAAAACAGCTTAGGGGGTGAATGAGACAAAGCAAAGGTTCAGCTCATATGGGTGCAATAGACATTGGACCATAATTCAAACTTAAAGGACCTTTTTTGCACTACTAGTCTACTACTAATAATAATAATGATGTTTTGGCTAATGAAAATATATTTGTGGGAACTAGAACTGTTGAAATATTTTTAAATGGGAGTCACGTGGTATTTCAACAGGGCTCACAGTATCTCCAATGTCAAAATGCAACTAAGTCTTGAATGAATTCTAACGAATTCACACAATGAAACACAAAAGCTCTAATTTAAATGAGAATATCTATCTATTCAGAAGAAAATTATTCTAATGGTCGAATAAAGAAAAGGCCAGATCCCTACATAAATGCTGTAAAGGGGAAAGAAGGGAAATTAGACTCCAGAGCTACTCTGGAAAAAAGTGAGGATATAACAAAAATTACTTAACTAAAGTCAATCCGGGCCTTGAACAAATAACATTCACTATTAAAATATAAAAAGAAACACAATCACGAAAAGGAAATAAGTTGTTTCCGTTCCTTCCTAATAAAAAAAGTAAAAGGAACCCTACTATAACGTATTCCTTATTTTGAAAGACTTAGCGGAAAGACTTTAGCGGAAGCTACTATTTAAAGAACGGAAGCATGATAAAAAATTATTTACTCATCATCGTCTATATAAGTCGGGCAAAGTCAGCACATTTGCACGAATACATTGACTAAGCTTGCATGCGAATAACCATAAGAAGAAATTAGGCTCTGAGGTCAGACGGAAGCTTTTATATCCACGCCAAAGCAGGTAAAAAGCGCGCGAAAGTTGTTACTAGATAGTGCAAAGCAACAATTACAACTTATTCATTAACTATGAATAAATTCAAGGAATATATATATATATATATATATATATATATATATATATATATATATAAATATATATATAAAAAAGTATATATATATATATATATATAATAGTTATAGCATATATATATATATATATGTACCATATATATATATATATATATATATATATATATATATATATATATATATATATATATATATATATATATATATATATATATTATATATATAAAAAAAAGAATATATATATATATATATATATATATATATATATATATATATATATATATATATATATAGATCAATTATATCAAGACGAAGATATTAGTACAAGTCCCATGTAAATTGGTCCAGTACAAGCAAAGGTATAGCATAGAGTCGTTTAAAAGAGTCATGCAAATTTTGACTGGCTGAAAATGCTACTGAGGAGCAACTTTTTTCCGAGGTTTTAGATGAAAACTTTTTTTCATTTTAATTAAATTTTTGTAAATGTATAATAAATCCTTTTTTCGAACAAACAATATTATATGAAGATATATAAATAAAAATATATACAAAATATATTTTTTTTAAAGGATATTAGTAATGGCTTTCACTAATATTAGGATTTTTTCTTTAATACAAGGCTAGTTAACCGATCCCTTGATCATTTATTATATTTGATGCCAATCCAAATTTTATTGGTTGCGATTTAAGGAGTTACAATGTAATGAAATGGGGTGAAAACTCGCGCAACAACTATAAAAAAAAGTTAAAAATTGTTTTCATTGATTGTTTTAGAATTTACAATTAAAACACATTGTTATTATTGTTGTTGATTATTATTATTATTATTATTATTATTATTATTATTATTATTATTATTATTATTATTATTATTATTATTATTATTATTATTATTATTATTATTATTATTATTATTATTATTATTATTATTATTATTATTATTATTATTATTATTAACTTAACAATCAAATTAACAATCATATGCTGCTTCATATGCAGATTGAAATTGAGATGGACATTGGTAATAATATTAATTGGTAAAAATAATATTAATAATAATTAAATAATAATTCACAGACATAAACAGATAGACACAATAATAATAATATTAAGATTAATAATAATAATTTTTTTTTCAAATTCAGTTCGGTGAGCAAAATAAATTCAATTACTTTAATAATATACCGTAACAAATAATGTAATCATACATGTAGTACTGTTTTTAAAACTGCAAATCTATTTCCTCGAAAACTTTATTTAATTATTAGAACAATTTCCTTAACATCTGAGAAGGGGCTACCAGTTGCAACACTACCCAGTGAAATTTGAGATGAAGACATAATATTAGTAGATTATATTTGACAATTGGTAAGATATCCAAAATATTGTAAATAATA
>JABUQX010102990.1:0-5000 GCA_015478945.1 Trachelipus rathkii | reverse complement strand
ACAAACTAATAACTTGATATTTTACACATCCACATTTAATAATTTCGGATGAGGATGTTTTAAAATCATGAATTGCGGAAACGGATGTCAATTTTAATGGTGATGAGGATGTCACATACATCACTAATATATATATATATATATATATATATATATATAATTGTAAAATAGATATATAATATATTATATTATATATAATATTTATATAATATATATATAATTACTATATATACATCGTATATATTATGGCTCAATGATATGAATAATATATTATATCACATACCGATCACTATATTCAACCGTCTCTATATATAATGATATATATATATATATATTATTATATATATACAAGGTTACTTACCTGATTTTATTATTATATATATATATATATATATAATATATATATATGTAAAATAGATATATAGGCCCAGGATTCGGTTCCAGCAGGATTCGGCCATTTTCTCAAAAATACGAAACTTCTTCTTATCATTTATTAATTTAAGAGACATTTCATCCTAACCAATGGACGCATCCCTTATTTGTAGTTATATATTGTATTGGCTATATATTATATCAATTTTGACATGTGGATTTGTTTAACAGTTAATTATAATCCACTGCTAACTCTGTCCATTTCTTTTGCTGACCACTCAAACTCTCCATTCTTTCATTCATTTCAAATCTGTTCCCACTTTTGAATTTAGAATTGCTTGTCGGCTTCATCTTTCTAATTCTATTCTCTATTCTTGCCTATCTGGGCTGGTGTCACGTTTCTTGAGTTGGCCGTCTACAGCAACCTTGAGAATTTTCTTTAAAATCTCGACTCCACAACTTCCTCTCAAAAACTCCTCCCAACTTTCCAAATATCTTCTTCTACGGCTCTAATGTCTCACCTTTGAACAGCCAAAAAATCTACTGATCTGAAATCAACTGTTATTACCACTACCATGAGAGTCAAGCTGTTTGGAAAAGCTCCTAATCGATCGCATCAATACGGAATTGCTGATCGCCATCTTCGTGCTTACTTACGTAACTGTTCCGCACACTCTCTACCATCCAACAAGAGTCCCTCGCGCCTTAAAAGAGAATACTGTGCAGCTCGCTAGTTTGAAGCTGACCGAAGCCTATATGTGTGTGCGACTCTCTCCCGACCTCTCTCCTCTCACGTGGGTCTCTATCCGACACCTTGTATGGAGTACTATTCTCACATTTAGAGGGCTCCGGTTCCACCCTTTTTTGGATAAGGTTCAGTCAAAGATTAATAGACAATAAACTCTCCCATACCTTCTGACACCCTTGAACTTCTATCCCTGAGACATGACGTTGTTGCACAATTTCTTTGCTACAGGTGCTACAGCGGCAAATGCTCGAAGGGGTTTATCACTCGCATACCAAAACCACGGCAACGCACTCTTAGTATGAGATGTGATTTGTTTGCGTATTAATTTTGTGTGAGACTGAGGCCACTCATCGATGACTAAGTGTCAGCCATAGTTTTCAGTATCATCTATTCTCGCGGGCTGCCTCAATATATATATACAACCCGCGCCCTCTCGCCTTTTGACGCCACCTCTCTTTTGTGCACACTCAATATTACCATTTGTTTTTCCTGCTGTATCTAATCTTCATCTCCATAAGGCCTCAGTCTGCCCTCATCTGAGAGATTTACGTTATGTTTGGGAGAGTTTTTCCTTTTGTTTAATTGTTCATTTCATTACTCTGCCTTTCCTTGGAAAAGGCTCTGTCCTTAAGTTGTGGTAACACACACACACACCTACACACAACACACACACAATATATATACTATATATATATATATATATATATATATATATATATATATATATATATATATATATATATATACACACACACACATATATATATATATATATTATATATAATTTTATTTATTATTCTATACAAAAACCATATCACGCATAGCTGAGGGTTAGTGTTGGTGGCTGGATAAGTTTCCAAACTTCACGAAAGACAACACATGATAGAAGGGATTTTCGGCCCCTTGCATAGGGTAAAAAGAGAATTAATATATATATATTATATATATATATATATATATATATATATATATATATATATTATATATATATATTTATATATATATATATATATTGGAGCTCCTCTCCTCCTTTCCTGTTATTGTGGTTTCCTCAAATTCTGTTTTTATCTCTAACTTTTACTTCCTACTTTTCATCACACGATCTCCTCAGTGCACTTCTAACTCTATTCACTCTTATACCATGACGCAACTCTCTATTCTTCTACTCATTTCAAAAATCTTGCTCCCTCTTTTGGCAGTCTAGATGTGCCTCTCTTCGTCTTTCAGCTTTCGATTCTATTCTTGCCAATCTGGATGGGATTTCCCGTTGGAGCCACCGCAACTTTGTAAAATTCAATCTTTTAAAAACTCAATTCTTTATATCTCCCTCTCAAAAACACCTCCCAACTTTCCTATTTCCTTCGACGGCTCTAACGTCTCACCTGTGAATAACAAACATTCTTGGTCTTAATATAAATAACAAATTGTCTTAGAAACCTCATATTACAATGGTTGCTAATGAGGCCTCAAAGAAGCTGGGAGTTCTGTTCAGGTTGCGGGAATTTTTTTCTCTGAACAGTTAGCTCCAGTTGTAAAGCCTTTATTCGCCTTGTATGAGTTACTGTTCTCCATTGGGAGGCTCCGGCTCCACCTTTATTGGGATAGGGTTGAGTCTAAAGCTAAGAGACTAACCAACAGTCCCCTTCTTTCAAACTTCCTTGACTCTCTTTCTCTGTGACGTGACGTTGGCTTACCATCTCTTTTCTATAGGTACTACAGCGGAAGATGCTCGGGGGAATTGACCTCTCGCATTCCACCACCCTTGCGTCGCCTTAGTATCACAAGGGGTGCCTTCGCTCTCGCTATGCATATTGGCTGCGAGTATTGAAAAACCCACAAGGCTTGTCGTTGAGTTGCTCTTTCTTTCCACGCTACTTCTGTTTGTGGAATCCTTGACTTCTGTTTTTCCAACTGTATTTAATCTTCCCCTATTTAAAACCCACGTTTTCGCTCACCTGAGAGATATGCGTTAAGCTAGGGCTTAGGTAGGTTTTCCTGTTTTATTTTCTGCCCCCTCCTTGAAAAGACCCGGCCCGTGAGTGGTGGGGAATTATATATATATATATATATATATATATATATATATATATATATATATATATATATATATATATATATATATATATAATATATATATTATATATATATATATTCATCATCATTAATCTGTCCAATGCAGGACATAAGCCTCCTTCATTAGTTTCCACAATTCTCTATCTTCTGCCATGGTTTGCCAGGTGATTCCCATCAATTGCCTAATCTCATCTGCCCAGCTCATGCTAGGTCTTTGTCTTGGTCGTTTGGCGTATTTATGGCACCAAATCAATATTCCCTTAGTCCCTCTGATGTCATGTTGTCTAGCTATGTGACCCGCCCATTTCCATTTTATTTCTTTAACTGTCGTTATGATGTCTTTGATCTTTGTCATTTCTCTAATCTAAGTGTTCTATATTCTATCCCTGCGTGATATTCCCAGCATGTATCTCTCCATATTTCTCTGGGTACACCTTAATTTTTAAATTGATTTGACATTTAGTGTCCATGTTTCGCTTCCATATGTCATGACAGGAAGAACGCACTCATTATATACTTTTCTTTTCAAACATAGAGGCATTTTGCTCCTGAAAATTTGACTTAATCTTCCCATTGCCACCCATCCAAGTTTCACTCTTCTTTTAATTTCATTTATTAGCCCCTGTTTGAGGATATCATCTGTCTTAAATACACATATTCCTCCATTTTTTCCAGTGTTGTATTTCCGATTTTTATGGGCTTGGGATTTATAAACTTATTAAACATTACTTTAGTTTTTGATGTATTCATTTTTAGTCCAACTCTTTCACTCGATATGCTTAAATTTTCAACCATGATTTTTAGTTCCAGAGGATCTGAAGTAAACAATACTATAATACTATATCATCTACGAACCTAAGATGACTCAGATATTTACCATTTACATTTATTCCTGTTGATTCCCAGTCTAGTGTTCTAAATATCTCCTCCAATACCGCAGTGAATAGTTTTTAAGAGATCGTATCGCCTTGTCAAACTCTTCTATCAACTTTTATTTTTTTTTGTTTTATGTGTAGTAAAAATATATATATTATATATATATATATAGTATATATATATATATATATATACCATTATATTATAAAATAATATATATATATTTATATAATATATATATATATATATATATAGAATAATTTATTTTATAAAAATATATATAAATATATTATATATATATATATATATATATATATATATATATATATATATATATATATATATATTACAGATGGACCGAATATCCACAAGTTATTTAATATTCACGAAGTTCTCTTAAAATGTAGATCAATTGAGGAGCACTTTAATCATCCGACGATGGCTCAAGAAGATCTAAAGAAAATGGAGGCCCTTATTAACTTTCCACAATTTTCAGTAATACATGACGTTTCCAAGCGCTGGAACAGCACTATGCAAATGATGATAAGGATGCGAGAACTTAATGAATCTCTCTGCTTGTACGGCCGCTGTAATAAAATAAATGTCTTAGCATCCCTTAACAATTCTATTCCAACCAACTGTATTACTATACTCCAATCATTTAAAGATATCAACATGATAAATAGCAAAAACTCGTCATCAATAGCGGACATCATGGTGTCTCCCGTGACCACTGTGAAGAGAGTATTTGTATCCTCAGACAATGACAGCCAAAGAAAAAAAATGAGAACAACGACATTGAGAGATATTAAGAAATGGTTTACTTTCAGATAGTGATGCAGGTAACATCCGCATCCGCACATTTTTAAAGATCCGCATCTCGCCGAATCGTCTTCCCGTCCTGCGTGAGTGTCGAGACATCTTTGCTCCC
>JABUQX010102989.1:22500-30000 GCA_015478945.1 Trachelipus rathkii | reverse complement strand
AGCTTTCGTCCGTACTCTTCGGACATTTTCAAGGGAATAAATTTTATTTTAATATTTTAACAATTTTGATAAAATAAATTTCGTGTAATAAACTAATAACAAAAATAAATAAATAAAATTAATAAATTTAAAGTTTAATAAATGCAATAGAATCTAATAAACAATAACTTCCCCCAGTATATTATAAAGAAAACTATAAAGAACACTTTAAATAATTTATTTACCAATACCATGAATGAAAACGAAAAACGATAAATTCGTATTATATTATAAAAACTGAAAACATCAGTCATAAAAAGAGGAGAGAGAACAAATTAAAATTAGAATTTTAAAAGAGCATATTAAAGCAAAAGGCGGGGAAGCTTATATTAAGATCTTACTATAAGCCATTGAAACTGAGCTCGTGCTTCTCTACTCGTGAAGCGCTTTCGGATAGTGAGAGTAGTAACGTTGTGTACCGATTTCAATGTTCTGAAAGTGGATGTAACGCCGCTTATATCGGATACACAACGAATACCCTCTCTCTCTCTCTCTCTCTCCATGTGTCTACCTTCACTCCTATGCCCAAGTATCCAACTCTGATTAAAAAGCTAATTCCAACTCTGATTAAAAATTAAATCCAACTCTGACTTTAATATAAGTTTTCAATTTTCTTCTTATTATATTATTTAATTATAATTAATAACTTAACTTCATTATACAATTCACTATATGAACTTAATGTGTTTCAGCCATTGTATTATATGAGACACGTTCTCTTTCATAATTATAAATTCTGTTAAATTATTCATATTCACTTATAATTCTGCGGATTTATAAGGTTAGTCTTAATTGTTTTTTAATCTTAAGTCCATCCTTAATTTAAATGAACATATGTGTAAGAATAATTTACTATAATATAAGTCACATAAAGGCTTCTCATATTGCAGTTCTACATTGCAATTCCTTCATCGAAGGTACAATACTCCATCTTAGGAATCTTTAAGTATAAATTCGCAAAGCTAAGAAAAATCCCCAATTGGGGTAAGTAAAGGAAAATTAAAACATTATGCAATATAATGATTACATATAATAAAGAATAAAATGTAAGTCTAGAAAGACATTACATATCATTTTCTCTTTTAGGTCCCAATGCTGGGCTACAGTTCAGTCATATCCATCCCAATGCTGGGCTACAGTTCAGTCATATCCATCCCAATGCTGGGCTACAGTTCAGTTATATCCATCCCAATGCTGGGTTACAGTTTGTTATTTACATCCCAATTTTGAGCTACAGTCAGTTGTATTCATCCCATTGCCGGGCTACTTTATATCCCACTGCCAGGCTCATTTAGTTCTCATTGTTGGGCTACTTGCGTATTTTTAATTCGGATACGTCCATTTACGCCCCGTTCTGAACTCATTAAACCCATGACTGGGTTATTTGTGACTTTGTTTTGATCAAGTTATTGTGTATCTCTTGACAAGTTGTTGTTTTGTTTATCACCAGTGTTGGTGTCTGCTCTCATTAAGATAAGTGTTGTTTTGTTCTTAATTATTTTGCTGTGAGTTTGTCCTTGTGTATTCGCCAGACGACTTATTGTCTAAATTTCTTTGTCGTCGTTAGTTTCAATCGAATGTTTGTAAACTAAAGACATTTGATTTCAGTTAATGTTAGAACCAAGTGTTGTAATAAAACTTTTTCTTTTTCCTCTCTTTTATTTCACCCCTTCTCATTATTACTCACTGTCCTTTTATCATACCACATCATTACGATCCCTATCACTCTAAAAATAAACAGCGCAACCTGTGTGGAAGTTCAAAGTCCAGCGACCTTTCCTGGTCATTAGGATTAAAAAACCTACATAACAAAAATCAAGAAACTTGATTCTTCGCCACAGTCGCTGATGTTTTCATTCTTCATACTTACTAGTGAATATATACTAGCAGGTAATTTACTATTGAAAGTGTAAGTTAATAATAACGATTAACCTAGTTCTTTCCCCAGCTTTTATGGTAAACTTTTCTAAAATTGTATTGACTTTCATCCGGCCTTCAAGGAGTGTAAGATATTCTTTTACACTCCGTAACATAAATAAAAGTATAGTTGGCGCCCGAACAGGGACTTTGTTCTTGTGTCGGGTTGCGCTTCATTCATATACTTTTGTGACATAGTTCACAACATCTTATTCATCGCGAGTTTAGTTTTCGTCTTTCATCATGTCGAAAGACCATATCAAAGATACCCTCAATTTCCATAACACTGCTGCTACAGTCATTGATAATTTTGATTCCGCTTGTGCGCGGGACCCTAACTTAAAGTTGGGCCATATAAACCTCAATCACAAATTAGAGAACATAGAAGGTATGAAAACTTCTATCCTTCTTTGTACACTAATGCTTATGATTCTGTTTCTGTTCCTCCCGGTTTTACACCATTACCTTCTCAATCTGTTTTAAACCATAACAGATATTACGATCATTACAATCCATCTAAATGTTCCGGAAAATTATTATACCTGAACGCAGGAGAAATCTTATTCAGGAGAACCAAAATTCCGTAAGAATCCTGAAAACTTTTCTCGAACACCTTACTCTAAACTCACAAATCGCAATAAATACGATTTTCGTGGTATGCATATACGTATGTTCCGATACCTAATCGAATGCGAGGTGATCCTATGAACTATTCTTGTAAGTACTCACATGAGTATTCTCGTAATCATAATTACTCATGACGGTTTTATAAGCGAAACATAGGCCGATATCACCGTATTTTCGGACTCAAGACTCATCGATCGCGCAAGACCTGATCCTACAGATACTATAACCATGCAGCTAGACATGGTAAAGAGGCCCTTGCCACTTGCAACACTACAACTTCTCAAAACCACTCAAATTATGGTGGATAAAATTTATCAAGGAGAAGATTCTGAAAAATTCCAAACTCAAAGTTTTCACCCTTCATCGTAATAATCAAACCTGGTCACTCTTAAGAAACCTAATGGTGTTGATATAATCAGAAATAATCATTTCAAAGTATGTTCTCTGAAACTTCTGGTGCTGTTGATCCTCCACCTAACATAACCTCACACAAAGCCCCAGATCTTGTGTGTGAATTTTGTACCATACGGACACCACAGCAACAGTGCTATAAATGTACCTCGGCCTTTGCAGTTACTGCAAAAAGAAAGGACATGTGAAGGCCGAGTGTCGAACGCAGACCTAATTCTTCACCTCCACTCCCTAGAAAACGTATTTGTCCTTTTTGTGGTGGTCCTCATCCGGGAATAAAATGTCCCAAAGGACGCCTCCACAACAAGAGATTACAAATAGCAACTCTTCTGACTGAATGTTCCCCTAGTATACAACCCGAGTTGTAAAGTAAATCAAGATTACACTCATTCCCCGACTAACCTCACAATAATCAGAACTACAGACATCACTTGATGAAAATTTACTCCCACCAACGGATTGATAAGCCACAGTCTCTCCAAATTCTCCCGATATAAGTCATTCTGAAGAGATGATTCACTGTAATAAGATCAATTACTGTTTATAAAACCACAGAGACTGTCTCGGAAATAGACCATAAACAATCCCCTGACATTTCTTTAGTAACTGCCCCTACGGTAACACAGACTGACGAATCCTCTATTGACAGTACTAATACCATAGCGTATAAATTAGAACCTTTGGTTACCTCTGTCCGATTTTCTCCTAATAGTGTAGATTTTACCAAATGTCTGGTTGACAGTAGTGCTGGAGTCAGTCTCATCAGCACTACCCTAGTAGATAAATGTTTAAAAAACTTATCGTTACAACCAGCTTCTGAAATCAGGATGCAATCTATAAGTAAGTGGGTCCTTGATCTTAAGGTTCACATACCATATTACATAAAAACATCCTTGTTTTTCTATGATACGGATTACCGTACTAGGCCAGTGATTTTCTTGATCATACCTGCCGAATTCATGCCTTACCCAATAATTCTGGGGTCAACCGCCTTAAAAGATAATGCTTTATTGCCCGACCTGACTGACAGATGTTTAGTTCGGTTGGTAGGGAATAAACCAAAGAAGATCAAGGCGATTTAGTTATAAAAATCCTTTTTTTTCCTTCGTTTAATGTTGCATAGGATATAAATTTAATCGTATGTTTTAACATTACCTAGCTAAATCTTAATCTTCAAGAATTTTATATTACTTAAAACTTTAAAAACTTTAATAAACATAAAAGGAATTTATTTCTATTAAATCCTAAGCTTAATCATCATGAAAAAATTATTTATTCTACTTTATGAATAATTTTATAAAGTCCTAACCAAAACCTAACCATCATAAAGCACTTTAATTTACTATAATTTAGCTCTAAAAAAATTGAATTGAAAATCCACTGTATGGACGGGTTATAAATATTTTATAATACCTCCATTGGGTGGATATATAAACAACATTTTATATATTATATAAAATGTCTTAGGTTATTTTATTCTTAATAAATATTTTACAAATCATAACCCAATATGGTTGTATTCTAAAGGAATACACACAATTGGGATATTTAAATTATATATCATGAACGTAAGGTCTTATCATTACCTTATCTTCAACTTATGCATTTTATTTTATAACCTTATAAATGTGTCATTCATTATTATTATTTTATTTTAAACTTTTATCATATTCTCACTCTAATCTTTGTATGATTTTTGCCTTTAACCCCTCTTTATTGTAATTATTTTCTATCCTTGCTATTCCTTTCTTTTTTTTTTTGTTGTATTGTGTTGTATGGGAATGTTTTGGATATAGTGATGTATAATTAAACATCAGTTGTTTCACTGTCGCGGTCATAAATCTTATAAACATGAATTTTAAATTATTCATCTTATTCATTTCTTCACTCTCCTCGTTTGAATTAGTTTTAAACTTAAACATTCAAAACAGGGAAGCTCTATTTATCAGGGAGGGATGTAAGAGTTGTCTACTCTGATTAAAAAGCTAATTCCAACTCTGATTAAAAATTAAATCCAACTCTGACTTTAATATAAGTTTTCAATTTTCTTCTTATTATATTATTTAATTATAATTAATAACTTAACTTCATTATACAATTCACTATATGAACTTAATGTGTTTCAGCCATTGTATTATATGAGACACGTTCTCTTTCATAATTATAAATTCTGTTAAATTATTCATATTCACTTATAATTCTGCGGATTTATAAGGTTAGTCTTAATTGTTTTTTAATCTTAAGTCCATCCTTAATTTAAATGAACATATGTGTAAGAATAATTTACTATAATATAAGTCACATAAAGGCTTCTCATATTGCAGTTCTACATTGCAATTCCTTCATCGAAGGTACAATACTCCATCTTAGGAATCTTTAAGTATAAATTCGCAAAGCTAAGAAAAATCCCCAATTGGGGTAAGTAAAGGAAAATTAAAACATTATGCAATATAATGATTACATATAATAAAGAATAAAATGTAAGTCTAGAAAGACATTACATATCATTTTCTCTTTTAGGTCCCAATGCTGGGCTACAGTTCAGTTATATCCATCCCAATGCTGGGCTACAGTTCAGTTATATCCATCCCAATGCTGGGTTACAGTTTGTTATTTACATCCCAATTTTGAGCTACAGTCAGTTGTATTCATCCCATTGCCGGGCTACTTTATATCCCACTGCCAGGCTCATTTAGTTCTCATTGTTGGGCTACTTGCGTATTTTTAATTTGGATACGTCCATTTACGCCCCGTTCTGAACTCATTAAACCCATGACTGGGTTATTTGTGACTTTGTTTTGATCAAGTTATTGTGTATCTCTTGACAAGTTGTTGTTTTGTTTATCACCAGTGTTGGTGTCTGCTCTCATTAAGATAAGTGTTGTTTTGTTCTTAATTATTTTGTTGTGAGTTTGTCCTTGTGTATTCGCCAGACGACTTATTGTCTAAATTTCTTTGTCGTCGTTAGTTTCAATCGAATGTTTGTAAACTAAAGACATTTGATTTCAGTTAATGTTAGAACCAAGTGTTGTAATAAAACTTTTTCTTTTTCCTCTCTTTTATTTCACCCCTTCTCATTATTACTCACTGTCCTTTTATCATACCACATCATTACGATCCCTATCACTCTAAAAATAAACAGCGCAACCTGTGTGGAAGTTCAAAGTCCAGCGACCTTTCCTGGTCATTAGGATTAAAAAACCTACATAACAAAAATCAAGAAACTTGATTCTTCGCCACAGTCGCTGATGTTTTCATTCTTCATACTTACTAGTGAATATATACTAGCAGGTAATTTACTATTGAAAGTGTAAGTTAATAATAACGATTAACCTAGTTCTTTCCCCAGCTTTTATGGTAAACTTTTCTAAAATTGTATTGACTTTCATCCGGCCTTCAAGGAGTGTAAGATATTCTTTTACACTCCGTAACATAAATAAAAGTATAGTTGGCGCCCGAACAGGGATAAAGGGCTTCTCCATCTTAACTTAGTAAATTATTATTATTATTATAATATAGGAATCGTTGCTCTTAAGGAAACATAAACCAATGATAAACATAAAATATAACGAAATGTCAAATTTTTTGAACATCTTTAAATGACAAAAAGTCAATGTAAGTTAACTTTTCTAACTTTTAAATTTATTAATTTTATTTATTTATTTTTGTTATTAGTTTACACGAAATTTATTTTATCAAAATTGTTAAAATATTAAAATAAAATTTATTCCTTGAAAATGTCCGAAGTGTACGGACGAAAGCTTAGTACTATACTTAAATCAATTGTTTTATTTTATTCAAGAATAATTTTAAAGAAAATTTCTTCTGTTGAAAGAAATACTTTCAGGAGGCTTGAAAAAGCATCAAAATCATACATTAAAATAAATGCTGATATTGAGTTTTTAATAATAATAATAAAATAATAATAATAATAATAATAAATAATAATAATAATAATAATAATAATAATAATAATAATAATAATAATAATAATAATAATAATAATAATAATAATAATAATAATAATAATAATAATAACAATAATAATAATAATAATAATAATAATAATAATAATAATAATAATAATAATAATAATAATAATAATAATAATAATAATAATAATAATAATAATAATAATAATAATAATAATAATAATAATAATAATAATAATAATAATAATAATAAAATAATAATAATAATAATAATAATAATAATAATAATAATAATAATAATAATAATAATAATAATAATAATAATAATAATAAAAATAATAATAATAATAATAATAATAATAATAATAATAATAATAATAATAATAATAATAATAATAATAATAATAATAATAATAATAATAATAATAATAATAATAATAATAATAATAATAATAATAACTGAAAAAAATAGGTGAACTATCTAAGCTTTTTGTAAAAGGTGGAATATAAATTATTATATTCTCTTCTGTAAATTGTGAATTTTAATTCTTAAAATTATATATATTTAACTAAC
>JABUQX010102989.1:0-2500 GCA_015478945.1 Trachelipus rathkii | reverse complement strand
AGATAGATAGATAGATAGATAGATAGATAGATAGATAGATAGATAGATAGATAGATAGATAGATTACTTTTACACCTGTCTTTTACACTTTGCTTTTACACTTTGCTTTTTTACTTTGCTTTTACACTTTTCTTTTACAGTTTGCTTTTACACTTTGCTTTTACACTTTGCTTTTCCTTCTTGCTTTTTTATATTGCTTTTACACCTTGATTTTACACTTTGCATTTACACTTTGCTTTTACACTATGCTTTTACACTATGCTTTTACACTATGCTTTTACACTATGCTTTTACACTATGATTTTACACTTTGCTTTTACACTATGCTTTTACACTACGATTTTACACTACGCTTTTACACTACGCTTTTACACTATGCTTTTACACTTTGTTTTTACACTTTGCTTTTACACTATGCTTTTACACTTTGCTTTTACACTTTCCTTTACACATATATAAATAAAATAAGATAGATATAGATATAGATATAGATAGATAGATAGATAGATAGATAGATAGATAGATAGATAGATAGATAGATAAAATAGATAGATTAGTAGATAGATAGATAGATAGATAGATAGATAGATAGATAGATAGATAGATAGATAGATAGATAGATAGATAGATAGATAGATAGATAGATAGATAGATAGAAGATAGATAGATAGATAGATAGATAGATAGATAGATAGATAGATAGATAGATAGATAGATAGATAGATAGAGATTACTTTTACACCTGTCTTTTACACTTTGCTTTTAGTTTGCTTTTTTACTTTGCTTTTACACTTTGCTTTTACACTTTGCTTTTACACTTTGCTTTTACACTTTCCTTTTACACTTTGCTTTTCCATCTTGCTTTTCTATCTTGCTTTTTCATATTGTTTTTACACTTTGCTTTTACACTTTGCTTTTACACTATGCTTTTACACTATGCTTTTACACTATGATTTTACACTATGCTTTTACACTTTGCTTTTACACTTTGCTTTTACACTATGCTTTTACACTATGCTTTTACACTATAGATAGATAGATAGATAGATAGATAGATAGATAGATAGATAGATAGATAGATAGATAGATAGATAGATAGATAGATAGATAGATAGATAGATAGATAGATAGATAGATAGATAGATAGATAGATAGATAGATAGATAGAAGATAGATAGATAGATAGATAGATAGATAGATAGCTTAGAAAGATAGATAGAGTAGATATAAATAGAGAGATAGATAGATAGAATAGATAGATAATAGATAGATAGATAGATATATATAGATAGAGATAGATTAGATAGATAGATAGATAGATAGATAGATAGATAGATAGATAGATAGATAG
The DNA here is from genome assembly GCA_015478945.1 of Trachelipus rathkii. Lineage (NCBI taxonomy): Eukaryota > Metazoa > Arthropoda > Malacostraca > Isopoda > Trachelipodidae > Trachelipus > Trachelipus rathkii. The sequence continues at coordinate 1,149 of JABUQX010102989.1, read as the reverse complement.
ATAGATAGATAGATAGATAGATAGATAGATAGATAGATAGATAGATAGATAGATAGATAGATAGATAGATAGATAGATAGATAGATTACTTTTACACTTTGCTTTTACAGTTTGCTTTTTTACTTTGCTTTTACACTTTGCTTTTACACTTTGCTTTTACACTTTGCTTTTACACTTTGCTTTTACACTTAGCTTTTTCATCTTGCTTTTCCATCTTGCTTTTTCATATTGCTTTTACACCTTGATTTTACACTTTGCTTTTACACTTTGCTTTTACACTACGCTTTTACACTACGCTTTTACACTACGCTTTTACACTTTGCTTTTACACTTTGCTTTTACACTATGCTTTTACACTTTGCTTTTACATCTTGCTTTTACACATTGCTTTTACACCTTGCTTTTACACTTTGCTTTTACACCTTGTTTTTACACTTCTTTTACACTTTGCTTTACATTTAGCTTTTTTACACTTAGCTTATATATATATATATATATATATTATATATATATATATATGATTTTGACATATATAAATATGATATATATATATATATATATATATATATATAATATATATATATATATATATATATATATATATATATATATATATATATATATATATATATATATATATATATATATATATATATATATATATATATATATATATATATATATATATATATATATATATATATATATATATATATATATATATATATATATATATATATATATATATATATATATATATATATATAAACACAGAAGACAGACAGATAGACATATATAAATAAAATAAGATAGATAGATATAGATAGATAGATAGATAGATAGATAGATAGATAGATAGATAGATAGATAGATAGATAGATAGATAGATAGATAGATAGATAGATAGATAGATAGATAGATAGATAGATAGATATAGACTTTTACACTTTGCTTTTACAGTTTGCTTTTTTACTTTGCTTTTACAACTTTTATTTTACACTTTGCTTTTACACTTTGCTTTTACACTTTGCTTTTACATTTTAGATAGATAGATAGATAGATAGATAGATAGATAGATAGATAGATAGATAGATAGAATAGATAGATCTTTCCATCTTCTGCTTTTCATATTGCTTTACACTCTCTCTG
>JABUQX010102988.1:20000-25000 GCA_015478945.1 Trachelipus rathkii | reverse complement strand
CGTATTGTGGTGAGTGATCATGTGATCAATAGTAATGTAGGTTAAAGGAAGTTTCTGGACGTATTTATTTCAAAAGAATATCTCGGGTGAGGTGACTGTGGGATTGGAATAGGGAGTGATGGAGTGATTATTTAAAATTATGGAAGTTGGTGAATTTCCTTGTGTCGGAGTATTTTCAAAGCAAAGAACTCGGAAGTGGTCACTCTCGAAATTATCTAAGCTTGACTGAATAGGTGATAGAAGATTCGATCTATCCCGTGACCCAAGTGTGTCTGAGTGTGAAGGAAGTGTAAATGAAGAATATTATGGACGTCTGTGTATTGTAGAACTGATTTGCCTTTCCCGTGTTATGCAAGTAGAATCAAGGTATGGGATGTTTGTTGTCTGATTGGCGTGTCTGGAACGAGCAGGTGAAGTATTTTTCTTAGGATAAGTAGGAAGAACAGGTAGTGTATTTAAATGTGGGGGAGGTAGTATAGCTGTACTATGTTGCGTAGTATCAAGGAAAGACAAAGTTTCGGCGGACCATAGGCAGTGGGTTTAGCTTGCTGAAGGAACGGTGCGTTCTGTGCAATGGTAGGCGAAAAAAGTACGCGTTTTGTCAAATAACGAAGTTGGCCATTTGTGTGCGTACTGTGTGTTGAGACAAGATTTTGGAAGTATCGTTTCGTGCCGAAGAACAGGGGTTGTTGGAACTACCTTGAAATTGTTAAAAGATGGTACACGAATTCCTTGGTGGTTTGTTCAGCGCCAGCAATACTTTGTTAAACCTTTAAAACGCCAATGATTAGATATGGGCCCATCCATTCTCATAGTGAGCTTAGATGACTGTTGTGGGGCTGCTAACGATAGTTGATACACTCGTTCGCCTACTAGCATTCCCTGCACGTGGTGCATGTGCGTGTTGTTTAGAGCTGCCTATTTTTCGAGTTTTCGTCTTTTAATTTATATCTCGCCTAAATTCACGGATGATGGATGTCTCTCAAACATTTCGCATTGTATTTTCGACAAGAATTCCTTGTTGGCGATCTTGTTTGGGTGAAACGTAATCTGGTATATTGATATTGGTAATTCTTGATGAAGGCAGTGGAGTAGAACACTCGTAGAGTGATTACCAATGGAAGAATTGTACGTATGTAGCAGCAATCTGAGCAAAAAGCTATGTATTTCCCCAACGTTGTGTGATTCTTGGGGTGTGTAGTAGCGAAGACAATTCTCTAATTTTATTCTCTCTCCACCAGAGAATTGCTGCAAGAATCTTGAAGACTAGTAATGCATTTGGCATTAGTGTATTACATTTAGGAAGTGGACCAATGATGTCTAGTTGTACTCGTGGAATATGTATATACGGTATATATAATATATATAATTATATATTATATATTATATATAATATAGTATATATTTATATATATATATATTATATATATATATATATATATATAATATTATATATATATATATATATATATATATATATATATATGTGTGTGTGTGTGTGTGTGTGTGTGTGTGTGTGTAGGTGTGTGTGTAGGTTGTGTTGTGTGTGTGTGTGTAGTGTTTGGTGTGGTTTTTGCCTTAACAAGAATCACATTTTCGCGACAAATATATGTTTTTACTTAGTGTTGGATAATTTTGGAAATGTACTTTACGCAAAATACGTTTCCTGTATATCGCGTCCTGGGTTGACAAGCTCTAAGTGTATATGGCAAAAGTGTAATACATTATTAAATAAGAGAATCTGGCACTTAGTAAATAACGCAAATTGCGAACCTAAACATAGTTAGAGTAACCCATTAAAAATCGTGTGGGGAAGGAGCTGTTGCGTGTCCTGGGATTTCAACGAAAGTATAAGAGATGATGGCCGAGGCGTATTTTTTGTTGCTCTTGGAAAATTATGGCCACTGAAGGTATGTTATCTCAGTGGAAAATGTTGCTACGTTTCATGTGGAGTGTGTTAGATTATGTGCAGGGTCCTCTTGGATTTGGTAATCTAGTGCGACGTTGAGGCGGCATCCTTTCTTTGTAATTTACCAAACTCCGGATTTGAAAGATTGGATTTTTAAGTTCCATCTTTCCTAGGCGTCCCATAGTTGCGGTGTCGGAAAAAGTTTTGTACTAGGGCCTGATGATCTGTGATGATCTTCAGTAGCATATTAAATATAATGGTTCTAAACTTATTTAAGCGTGAAATAATAGCAAGTACTTCTGTTTTCGTGACCGCTGTAGTTGTGTTCGACCTTACTAAGCGCTCGGAGTTGAAAGCGATAGGGTTTTCGTTGCCTTGGAATCGAGTTGTACAAGAAACGACTCCGGTTCCGTAATTCGATGCGTAATTCGTGCGAAACTATGAAGGGGTTCAAGTAAAAGTTTCTTCTTGAGCCTGTTATACGCTGTCTGTTCCTCTAAGTCTAGGAAATTTGATTTGCTTTCTTGAGAAGGAGTGTGAGAGGCCTGTGTTACCTAAACTGTGTTGCGGGATCATGTGTCTTTGAAGTATGTTAAAGAAAACTAAACCTAACGTAAGTCCGCTGAAACTAGCGAGAGTTCTGAAAGTCTTGAAGTGCTTCTAGCCTTTTTGGATCAGCGGCTTAAACCTTTTTCGCTGACCTTAAAACCAAGAAAAGTTTTCAGAATGATTTAAAGAAACTGCATTCTCAAGCTTGATCTTCAAGCTTGCCTTTCAAAGTGCCTTAAATTACCTTGAGGGAGGTTTCTTGGTAGTTGATCAGATAGTTGTGAACTCATCACATAGCATCCTCTACGAATAATAAACAGGCAACACCTAGTAATCAGATAATGCCATCTCAAATAGTTCGAGAGAACACTGAAGCAACTATTGTGGTGCCTTGTGGCATCCTTCTGGCTGGTAGTGTCCTCTTGCTGTGGAGAATGCAAAGTAAGGCGTCGTGAAGATTTCTCACCCTCAATTGTGAGTAAGTCTAAGAGTAAATTCAATTGTTTTGAAGCAGACCCTCAAGAATGTCCAATTTGCGAGCTGTTCCTTCAATGTTGGGAATGAGGAAACGATCTTTGATAGTGGTATTTGTGAGTTTGGCGTAGTCGATTACGATGTTGTGGCTTGCTGACCTGTCTTTCTTGGCGAATACTAATAGCGGATTAGAAGTAGTGCGAGCAAGATGGTTCAATGTAACCCTTTGGAAGATTTCTTCGACCCAATTGTTCAATGTCTTGTAGGCCATTTGTTGTGGATGGCGGTTATTGCAGTGTAAATGTTACGTGGGACTGCTTTAGTAATGAATGTATAATATATATATATGATATATATATATATAATATATATATATTATATATATATATATATAATATTATATAATATAATATATATATAATATATATATATATATATATATATATCAGATGGGTTTCCTGCCTAATGTTTGGACGCATGCAATGCTGGAAACTAAAAAAGCTAAAGAAAATGTTTATCCTTTAAAACTATAAATAGGCCTATATACAATATATTATATATATATATATGTATATATATATATTATACTATATATATATATATATATATATATATATATTATATATATGTTTATCCTTTAAAACTATATATATATATATATAACCGTATATAAATACATTAAACTTACTTTAAATATTACGGAAGGTTTACTTGAACATGAAATCTATTCTCCTGGTCGTTTTGCAAAATTCTTCTATTATTAAATTATAAAAATTGTCTTTATTTTCCATGTTTCTTAAGATAATTTTTTTCTATCGATATTAGGGAAAGATTGGACAATCTTACTTTCATTTGAGAGTTTCTCAAATATGTTTTAGTTCTCTTGAGAGCTGAAAATGAGCGTTCAACACTCGCACTGGATATTGGTATAGTTAGAGTTAAAATTATCAGTCTATAGAGTTCCTTAAGGCATTCTGAAATCTTATTCTCTAATAAATACTTAAGGATTTCTTCAACATTATCTTTAGCAAAAATTTTGTTTGAGTATGCAATACACAATTCAGATCGCAAACGTGGAAAGTCAAAGTAAGAACGGTAATTTATTTTTAAGGATTGAAAAGCCTTTTGAGGAAAACTAATATTGTATGATTTAAATTTTTTTCCATTCAAAAGTTGTACAAATTCCAAATTATTAAAAGACATAAAACGTTCTTTCATTTGAACAATAATGTTATCAAATGTTTGATTATATAACTGTGTATTAAACGTTTCAGGTGATAAACTCGCTTTTTTCCTTAATAAAAGTGAACCACATTTCTCTTTTATTTTATTAAAAGTCTCCTCAAATTTCATGTTTCTAAGTTGTTCAATCTTCTTTATAGTGTCTTCGATAATAATCGAGGCATGTAAAATATCCATAGATTTCGTTTGTAAAAGATTAAAAAGGTATTCAGTAAATCGAAATATTAGAGAAAATGTCTCTAACAAAAAATTAAACTGAAAACTTCATAGCTGCAAGCAAGCCTCTTGCGTTATTTTCTGTATTTCCATCAAATTGTTTTGGATTTTCAAGAATAAAATTAAAAAGATTAAGAATATATTCTATAGTTTCTTTTACTCTTTCAACGAGTCTTGATGAATAATTCCACATATATATATATATATATATATATATATTATATATATATATATATATATATTATATATATATATATATATATATATATATATATATATATATATATATATATATTATAAAAACTGAAAATGCGTAGTGATGAATAAAGGCGTTATGTGAAAAAAAGCCACTAAATTTAAACCTTATTCACTTATGATTTAAGATCTAAATACATTAATTTTTCTCCCTTGCTAAAAGCAGAAAAATAACTCTGGTTTAAAGGCATAATGATAAAAAAAAAAAAGTAAGTAAATTAGCCCGTATTTAGTCGTGCGATAAGGCCTATTATTGAATAAAATTGTTTTCCCAATCGATAAGCAATTGTCATTCTCATTTGCATTGCATTTTTGGCCATATTTACTAATAGAATAAGGGCTTTTTCTTTTAGAA
>JABUQX010102988.1:0-2500 GCA_015478945.1 Trachelipus rathkii | reverse complement strand
GGCACTGCCTTAAAAAATAGTTACACCTCCCCTTTTAAAAAAAAAAAAATTAATTTTAATTTTTAATAGGATGTTGTTATTTTAAATTATGAAAATATTTAAAAATTTCAATATTTATATATTAACTTTTTAAAAGTTATTGAGTTAATTTTGTCATTTAAATAAATTTATAGCAATTTAAGTTTAATAGAAATTATTTAATTAACATGGAAATAAATATGTATATCAGGCAGTAAAAAAAAATTAAAAATGAAAAAGCAATTTTATTTATATATCTCATAAATATTTGAAAAGAAATATGTCATATTTTGGTTGGTTGTATTTAATTTTTTAAAAAAATCATTGAAGGGATTCGAATCCGGATTCGGATGTCAAAGCTTTTTTACATGGATTCGGACTTCGGATCGGATTCGAGATTCACACACACGATTCGGATTCGGATTCAGATCCGAAGGTTGTTGGATTGGATTCGATTCGGATTTTGAAACATTTCCAACCACGGATTCGGATTCGGACCGAATCCAAAAGTTGCCCGATTTCGCCCATAACTGATTATATATATATATATTATATTAATATATATATATATATATATATATATAATAATATATAATTATATATATTATATATATATATATTATTATTATATATATTATATATAATATATTATAATATATATATATATTATATATAATATTATATATATATATATATATATATATATATATATAGCTATATATATATCTATATATATTATAAATATATATATATATATATATATAATATGATATATTAAATAATATTATATATATATATATATATATATATATATATATTACTATAATATCTATATATATAATATATATATATCTATAGTGCATTACATAGCCATTTTCTCTTCAGTCTTTGCTTGTTGTATCATAGAAAAATCTAAGATTCATTACCCTCAAATTTCTATACGTTTTTAATGAATGTTTGTATTACCGATTTTTCCTCTGCAATGTTATGTAATGACTCGCTCCATCATTTCTGTTTACGAGTCAGTTTTCTCGTATTATCGAACGGTGCAGGGAAATGCAGTAACGTTCCTCACTTCCTATCTTGTTTTTTCTCATCTCAGTAACTGTCGTACTATTTTGATTGTCATACAAGTATTCTCTGGCTTACCAAAAAAAAAAAAAAAAAAAATCCATTTTCAAATCATTTTTTTCCTTTTTAGCTTCTACTTATTCATATTATTGAAAGCTTAAAAACATTTCATTTCATTTTTCTTTTTTTTCTTTTGCTTTCCCATCTGCAGGATAGTTTGTTTCCTCGGGATGCTCTCCTCTGTCCTTAGCAATGAATGAATTCATCCACTCTTGGTCGTGTTCTCATCTGACGAATCTTGCTTGATCAATCACAAGTTATACTGCTTAATATAAAAACCATTAAACTAGCCCTTTTCTATTTGATAAGTAAGGCCCTTTTGGGGCATTTCCTGAAGAGTTTTAATATTTTATTATTGTTGTAATTATAATTTTAGAACTTTACAGGTTTACCGGAGGTGTGGAACTTGTCTAGAAAATTTCTGTGTAGGCAAACGAACGGCCGCTACCAAGCCTACTACGCCATCACAAGCAGTATTTTCAAGGAACTGAAACCCAAATTATTTAAAACCCTGTTGACTAGCTTTCCTTTTGGAAAATTACATTGGAATATTAGGTCTTCTGCAGGCGAAAAAATGGTAAGAAAAAGACTATGGCGAAATCTATTAGGGAAATGTAGTGAACCTCTTCTAGAATCGATAGAAACTATTAAAAATAATATATAATTTTTATATAAGATAATAAATAATAATAATAATATAATAATAATAATTAATAATATAAATAATAATAATAAATAATAATATAATCATAATAATAATAAAATAATAATTATAATAAATAATATAATAATAATAATAATAATGATATTATTTATTATTATTTTATCTATTATTATTATTATTATTATTATTATTATTATTAATTATTATTATTAATTATTATATTATTATTATATTATTAATTATTATTTTATTATTATATAAAAAATTATATATAATATATTTGTAAGAAAAAGAAGAAAAGTAAGAAAAAAATTAATTCTATTGTGTGACTTTTATTTTTGATTTTTCCTAAAAAATAAAACGTTTCCTCCAAATTGAAATTTCTTTTCATAAAAGAAGAACAAAATTGTTTTCAATGCCTTTGATTTTTGAATCTTTTTTTTTTTACATTTCGAGAGAGAGAGAGAGAGAGGAGAGCAGAGAGAGAGAGAGAGAGAGAGAGAGAGAGAGAGAGAGAGAGAGGAGAAGAGAAGAGAGAGAGAGAGGGAGAAGAGAGAGAGCGAGAGATCAGATCAGATCAGATCAGATCAGATCAGATCAGATCAGATCAGATATATATAATATATATATATATATATATTTATATATATATAATATATATATATATATATATATATATATTTATAT
>JABUQX010102987.1:5000-23628 GCA_015478945.1 Trachelipus rathkii | reverse complement strand
AAACGATTATTGGCAACGGAAAAATAAACTAATGAACCACCTAGTCGTAATACCCACTATTACTAGTTATAAACTTTGTGGCCCAAATTTCGAGTAATATTTTTTTTTTCAACTTAAAACTCATAATATTCTGCCATTTATCTCAACGGTGTATAGAGTCTCGATTTTTTTTTTAAACAAATTGACCATAAATTCAAGATTATTTAATCTGGTTATTTACGATATTTTAAAGCTCCCAGTAGACATGACTTACAGCCAAGAAGTTTCATCTTTAGTTTTGATGAGTTGCAAATATATTTTATGAGTCCCTGAATAACATATATATTAACGGATTAATTAATTATTTACACAAATTTAGGTGTTGATTTATTAATTCGTGTAATCAGTGGTTTTATTATTCGTGATTTTCATTGGGCTCCAATATTTTTGAATGGGTTTACCCGAAGAAATTAGAATAGCGTTTGCCGCATAATTAGATCCTATACGGATTTTTACTTTATGCTTTCTTTACTACTATAATTAATGATTAATTTTAATTAATTGATCGATTAAGCATTTGGCAATCTAGCCTAACTATTGTCTTGCTTTAGGTACAGCTATACTTGTTACCTTCCGAAGTAAACTATTTATATATGTTTCAACAGCATTTGTCTTTTCTTTTACACCTGAGTGCTCAACGAGAAACGACAACTAAACCAACTTCCTATTCTCAACTTAATTGAGATTCTATTTATTTCGAAGAAAGAATAGATTCAAAGTACCTTTCTAATATGAAAAAAAATAACGACGAAAATATATCGTTAAATATAAATAAGATGTATTATTCAGATTCAAGAGAGTATAATTTGATAGGACTAAATATTTATGATTAAATCTACTAAACTGTGATAATATTATATATATATATATATATATATAATATAATATTATATATATATATATTATAAGTTATATATATATATACTATTATATATATATATATGATATATATATATATATTATATATATAATATCAAAGCTAACTGCACCCTTCGTTGCTAACATTGGTTGAAACCGATAATTCTCACTAGATAATATCAACACAAACAGAATAACTTGTAAATGACTCACAAAATTCTGCCCTCACATACACAGATCACAACCTTTATTCACAAAATTTAACATCGACATGACCCCTATTATTAAAGTACCTTTGACCCCCTACAAACGCAAATTAATTTGAATCTCTTTGCATAAAAAAAAAACTCGCAAACTATAACAAACTACAAGGCAGAAATCACTCTCTAATCCCACACTTAACATATCTATTGATCCCAGACCTTTTTTCCAAAATCTTAACAAAACGATACCCAAAATACTTATTTTTCCTTACCAATTTCCGATTTCATATTAAAAATATCCAACTTTTTACAGTAATTTTATTGAAAATCACATGTCTTCGCAATTCCTTAGACCCTATAAACTATGAAATTCGAAAACTTATGATCCTTTTAAGTAAAAATCTTTGACAATCATTCTTAAATAAGTATACTTGTAATATTTATTGTGTTTCTGACTACTTAAAACTTTGTTTCGTTATATATATATATATATATATATATTATATATATTATATATATATATATATATAATATATATATGATAATATATATACTATATATAATGATATATATATATAATATATATTACTGTTTACTGTACCCTCTCCCAGGAAGGTCCGGTCTTTGTAGAAAACCACGACCTTCAGTCGGACTCAGCATAAGCGTCTCCACTCAGGCTCTGTCTTCCCACAGTTTTGCATCTTCTTGATTATCCTCGCCCGCAGGCAGCGCCGCATCTCAATCAACGAATCTTGGCAAGGACTCCTTCCATCTGTTCCTGTTCTTCCTCTGAACCTTCTTCTCATCCGGCGATCTCCGACTCCCCTCGTTCCTCGCCAAGCCTTTGTCTTCCTGGCAGCCTTTCCAAAGTCAGCCCACCCATCTGATTCTTGGCCACATCTAAATGCCTCCTCACCATAGTGTTCACTCAACTCCTTGCAGACTCTTTCATGTTCCATAATTCATCGTTTCTTAGATTTCCAGATTATTGCTCTCAAGATCTTTATCTCCGTTGCTTGTATCCTACTTTCATGCCTTTTTGTAGTACACCATGTCTCTGCTCCGTATAGCAATATATGTGCCTAACTCCTTCGGTAAATACTTTCTATTTCACCTACACCCACTTATAGATGTCTTTCATCAAAAGGATACCCAACACCCTTGTCCGGCTCTCCTAAACTTCGTTGACCTAATGCGGGATCTCTGCACACACCCTCCGTCCTCTGTATGTATTCCACCCAGGTATTTGGAGATTCATTTAACTTGTGCTATCAAGCTTTCTCCATTCACCATGTCTCCCAACCCTCCTACCCCATCTTCTGCCTCTTCATCATCGACCATCAGTTTTTACTCAGTGTTTCAGGTTGTATCCCTTTGCTCAGTTTGTTTCGCGAATGAACATCTCCGTAATGCTTTCCAATTTCCTTCTCTACTTTCTCTCCACACCACCAAAATCAAATCCGATATCCATGATACTCTCCTCCCTCCAGTAGTTCCCCCGACCTTCCTCTTTAACTCTTCACATGACTTTATCAATATAAGCTATGAACAATAAGAGCGACAATACGCCTTCTCCCTGTTTCTTCCCCTCGGCCACCCAAACCATTTTTCATTTTGTATACCCCTTTCTCGTATGTGGCACTTAGCCTACTGTTGTAAGAATACTCTCTAGTGCATCACACAATCCTCTTCCCACTCCATAATTTTCTTCTAACACCCTCCAAAATCCATTCCTAGTGTACTCGTGTCCAAAATGCTTTTCCTTAAATCCAATATAACACTACATAGATCCCTCTGTGTACTCGTAAATCTATCTCTCCATCTAGTCTCAAGTGAACCATAAGGTCTGTTCCGTCAGCCTCTCTGACACCTTCCTGACTCTCCTGCTGTCTCCTCATTCCTAGTGTGGTCGATGATCTCTCTCATGTTTCTCCAACACTCTTATCATAATATTTTGCCATTACTGATTATCAAGACATCTCCCTCTGTAATCTTTCTGACTCTCCAGTATCTTCCCCTTTCATGTTTATGATATTTGAATAATAATAGTTTTCCCCAATCTCTGGGACCTCTTCCTTCTCCAACACTCATTTGAGCTCCCCAATACCCTCTCTCTCTCAAAACACGTCTCGCGCCTCCTTAATCAATCTCTAACTGCTACCTATTTTCTCCGGGAGCTTTATGCATTTTTCAGTTTCTTTGGCTTCCTGCCTAGTTCTTGCTCTAGTAAGTCTATCACCTCCGATACTCTCTCTCTCATTCCATTTCTCTGTTCCCCCCCTCCCTCCTCCTCCTCCTCTCCCTTCTTTTATCAGCTCATCAAAATATTCCGTCCATCTATTTATTTCCTTTGGTTCCACCAGGGTTTCTTTCGCATATAGTTCATGTTTCTTATCTATTTCTTGCGTGTTCTATATGTTCTTTGCCACTTTACAATATCTTCTTATTTACCTTGCTGGCATCTTTCTGCTAGCTTCCTCTGCAATCTCCTGGCTGTCCTCTTTCTTGCATTTCTTTCACTGAACTGTTCTGCGCCTATATTACTGAGCCCATCTACAGTTTTTTTGCCTTGATTGAACCGTTCTCCTTTTTAACCATCTTCTCATTTTTTTATGAGTTTTGTTATCTTTCACCGCTCCTCCACCACCCGTTCCAACATCTCGTGTGTTCTCTTCATTTGTACCTCCACATATCTGAACCTAAACTCCTCCCACGCTAGCCTCCGATTACTTCTCTTGTAGTTCTGAAAATCTCTTCTCTATCTAGCTGGTCTATTTTCTCTCCTACCTATTCTATATTGCATCATTTTTAGCTCTGTTCTTTCAGACTCCAACCTTTACTATCTTTCTCTTTTCTTAAAATATTATTTTTCTCTCTAACAACTTTAAGTTTATCAATAGCTAAAGTCTGAATCCATAGTTTCACCCGGAATGACCCTAACATTCAGTATCATTCTCCTATCTGACGCTATTACATAATCTATTACCGATTTCTGATTAAACTCTCCCGTGTTGCTGTTCCATCTGTACCTGGTGTATCTCTGTGATGCTCTGTGGGAATGCCTATTATATTCATGATTTTATGAAATTTTTCTCACACAGAAATCCAACAGCCTTTCTCCCTCTAGTTTCTTTCCTCCTCGTCCTCTGATAAAGTATCCCATCTTCCACTTCGCTCCTTCTGTCCCCACCCTTGCACTAAAGATCTCCAATCAGACACAATATTCTATTTTCTCACTTCTCAAAACATACCATCTCTCCATCGAACTTCATAAAAACTTTTCCTTCTCCTCTTTTGAATGTCCCTGTTGGGATATACCTGGAACACATAGTACTTCCTTCTCATGATTTTGAACACATGCACACGATCAAGTTACTTTCATTTATTTCCTCTTTTATCTTCAGTATATATGGGCTCATCCTAGATCCTACTGCGAACCCCATTGGGTAGTTCCTCAACCTGTCCTCTACTCACCTGCTACAGTCAGGACATACCCTTACCTCCCAAATCTCCTTACCCAGTCCTCCCGCTCTCCCCCATACTCTTCTTTCCGACATGCCCAGCAGTTTAATCCTCCTTCTCTCCATCAGTCTCACCACCTCCTCGCTCTTTTTCGCTGTATGTTGCAGCGTTCAAATTGCACATTCTAAATTTTTGTGTATTTCGAATTCATATAATATAATATATATATATATATAATATTATATATACTATATATTATATATTATTATATATATATATAAATATTATATTCAAATATATATATATATATATGGTATAATTAATTGTAGCATGAATAATGTTGTTTGACATTTTGAAATCTTAACAATTATAAGTTATGTAACTGAAAACTTTTTGTTCTTATTAAAACTTCGTAGAGAGCAGTTATTTCTTTTAAGTGGGATCTTTTGTTACGTCTTATCAGAAAGTTTACCATAATTATTTCGAAGAAATTAATTTACAAGGCAATCAATGAGAAGATGACTGATAGAAAATAAAACACGCAAACGGAGTACAGAGATAATAGAACAGGATATTCAAGTTTGATGGATGATAAGGGAAATTTTGGTGTTGGAATAAGAAGTCAAAACTCATCGGTTACCTGTAGATTATGAATATACTTATGAACGAAGGGAGGAGGAGTCTTAATAGATAAATTGGGGTTAACGATACCGGTAAAAACCAACGTTCGGTCACTCGGCACAATTACAATAAAATGAGAGAATTTTTAATATTGGGAAGAAAGGGACCGGAGGAATTGATGTGGCGCAATAGCCGTCTGAAAGAGTTGTGAAAGAGTGTTACAGAAATATGCGAGAACAAGCTGTGAGTACCGGACACATGATCAGAATGATGAGGGGGATATATTGTTGAACAAGACAGCAAACGTATTGCGCCATATGGGTTGTTGGCAAACAGAACGATTGGTTTGAGCCGTGAATATATCATCAGCGATGGCAAAGTGAAAAAGATGAACGTAGGGCTACGAAATGCTCAGCGGGTACGAACATGTGACGTTGACGGCCGCGTTGACTCAGCTATAGCCATCGGAAGTTGAAAGCATGCTCTTTGGTGTCCGTAGTGATGGAAACGAAGCAACGGGTAAAGACATTTACTGGGTCAATCCGATTTTACATGACAGATTGACTCAGACGGTTGTTTGTATTCTGTACCCCAAATCTAAGAATACATGAGGCTCAAGTTTTTAACTACTTTTAGGTATGCGATTGCAATCTTTGACGCGCACGTACTGAATCTTCCCAGGTCAAATGACCAGGACCATAGCTCAGAACATATGTGAGGGATGGCATTTCGCCAGAAGAAAAAACTCGTAATCACATTAAGGTAAGTTTATTTATACTCCAATTATCATGAGATATAAAATTTTTTAATTACAACTCCGATGACGACGTCAGAAGCAGAAAGATGTATTCTCGGACCTTGAGAGAATAAAGAACTTTTTACGTGGTAACATGGCACGGGATTAAATGCATTAACAGATTGCTGTCAATGAGAAAGCAATAATAGGTAATGTAAAATACAGACTCAATGAAAAAGTACATTGCAACAATTAGCCTTTCTTACATTCTAAAACTCGAGGACCTAATCTTATTATCCTTGAAATCAGCAATCGCACTCACGTACCGTTGATTTCTAACTCATAGGCTATATACCTCACTAACTATATACCTAGTATATGACACACTAATGATATATATATATATATATATAGTATATATAGTAATATATATAATTAGTTATATAGAGTATATTTGAATATAGTAGTATATATATATTTATATTTCTCAAGGAAAAAATCGTCCCTGGAATATATGTATACTCTTTATAAAGGTCTTATGATATATTACAAGATATTCTCTCATAGAATTTGTACACGTGTGTATGCATTAAATGTACAAACGTCAATTTAGTTATTGATCTATGTGTATTGTTAGAAAACTTGTTTCATATTTTCTAAATAGATAAACGGAGTTGTATAATTCAGACTGTGTGATTCCAGTTCGGAGGGAACAATCCAGTGACATGAAGAGTAATTTCCTTGTTTGAATGATGCGTGGATAAGGTCAGATGAGAGCATTAAGAATGAGTCTTATAAAAGGAGTGTGTCCAAGTGAAGCTCTATTTTTTACTTGTGAAGAGAATTGTTATATTAACGCGATTGACTTGAGTGTAAATATGCAGATAATATACCCGTGTATATACTAACGGATGCTGATAAGAAAAAGTGATTAATGTATAGTTGTGTAAGCTTAATTCTTGAACTTATAAGACTCGTGCATTACTATAACCATAGACCATGTTTCGATAACTGCTTAATAGAGTATAAAGAGGTGAAACATTCAATATATCGTATAGGCTAGTAGCATTATTCAATCGAATTTCACTATTGATGTATGAGCGAGACAGCAATGCCTACTACAGGGGTGAACAGGCACTTCCAGTAAAGAATGGACAGAGCCACTATATATCAATTCTGGAGATTGGCACCGATAAAGAAGAAATCCTGAAGACGCCGAAAAATACCTAACCTTTTAGAAGCTTGTATATATAAAAGAGATTTGTTGATAGTAATATAGTGTATTCTCCAAATTATAACAAATCCATGTATGGAAATATAAATATATAATATCATTTAGAAATAAGCGGATAACTTCCAATAGGTTGGGCGTTTTGAGATGTCTTCAAAATATCTTTAATATTTGTACTGAAATGTGTGTTTAATGGAGTGGAGAAGATGAGGAACTTACTAAAAGATAATTGGAATAGTGTAAAAGTAATTGACTAGATAAGTATAATAGTAAACTATACGCTCATTATTGAATGTAATTGAAAACAACTTTGATTACCTAATACCCAAAGATAAATTCAGGTGTAAATAGAATCAGATAGCTGAGTTTGATCCAGTGGTAGATAATGTACTCTTCTAGCTTGACTATTTCAAGTTATGTGGGACGTATTTTAACTATTAAATTGAGAAGGAGTAATGAAGTGAGGTGTCGTCAACAAAAGAATAGATTGGTGATGAATTAATAGAAATAGGTCAATAATGAATAGCAGAAGATGAATTGGAGATAAGATTGAACCATGAGTTCTGTCAAGCTATATCGAAGATTTAATAAAGAAAAGCATAATAAGTGCCATTTATCCCAAAATATTTAAGGGGAATAAAGACCAAAAGACAGAAAGTCTAGATAAAATTTAAGTTTGTACTAAAGCCACACTTGGCCAACAAAAAGGATTATAGAATATAAATTGAGAGATTTCTGACCATTCCTGCTAGGATAGTTTGTGAAGGATTATTGGTGACTGTTGGCGGTTGAGATTGGTTTCTTTTTTTGTACAGGACGAGCACTTTCCATAACAATAGGAAATAAAAAGTTCACACAAGTAGAAAGATCAGAAGACGTAATAATTTAACAAAAGTCAAGTTCAAGCTTAGAATAGTCACGAGATTTGTAAACTCTTCCGTATACTAAGTATAAATTACCTACTTCCAGAACTATATATTCTCGACGCTTCCTTTATAAGTAGCTAAAGCTCTGAAAAAGCATAGAAATATTAAACCTTATTTAATAGAAAATTAACATAATATTAGTCATATAATATATATGGATGAGGGAGGGTGGTGTAAGGAAGAATAGCACTGGATAATCGTCTAATAGGTGGAATTATTGTAAGAAAGGCTTGCGCAAAGAGTATTTCTAATAGTCATTATAGGGAGGTTTGACTTACAATACTCGAGTACAGCTATAGCAGACGAAATAAAGATAATAATACTTATAAATAGGAAAGAAAAAGAAGCAAATTAAAAGCCGTTGAGAAGACGTAACAGTAGGATTATTGTTTTTTTCTACTGAGGAAAGGATTTTGGTATGCTGGAGAATGAATTGTGCATAATTCCAGAAAGAACTAAAATTTTAGAAGGAGTTTCTGGAATTGACATGACATGTAATTCCTAACAGTCAGCGTCTCGTGCTTATAGCACTAGAGAACAAGCAGAGTAAACAAGGCTTTGTTAGGTTAGTTGAAGGTAAAGATCATGGGTGCACGCCTCACAATGCCAGAAAGATAGATAGCTCGCGCTTATTACACACATCCGTAAAGACCCTTTGCACGGAAGCTTAGTAGTATATCCATGGGAGATCTAAAATACGACCGCAAGAGTCCGGACCTCAGTTACAAGACCGAAGTGCCAAAAAACGTTTTTCCTCGTAAGCGCCTGACCTTTTCCTGCGGAAGACTTGGAGATATAGAACAGAAAACAGATATGGAAAGTGATCGGAAGGTACCCAGTGTGAGGAAAGAATTACAGAATAAGGATAAAGAAATTAAGAGTATTATATGAGGAATAGGTCATACAAATTGTTGGGTTCATCTCAAAGACGATTCAGAGATACGAGTTGGGAGCTGCACCAACTGTTTGAGTTAAATTCGGATTAGAAAGTCGTTATAGCAAGTCATCAACTTTATCTTGAGAATATTTAGAGGAAAGAATTGGCCGTGGTGAACTGATTGAAATAACCAAGGAATGATATATATATCTAAGAATATGTGAAGAGACATGAATACAGAATGTGATTTCTATGAATTTTTTGATGACAGGTATCTGAGCCACTTAGAGTAGTAATATATCAGGAAAATAATCAATAATCAAAGAATATGGGAGTAAAATACTTACTATGGCACTACGCGACAAATATAAACTGCCTATGAGCTGGAGTTGATGAAATCTAGTAAACGTTACATACAACTCTACGAGTCTTGGTTGATGTGGTTAAGTAGGAGTGAGGTATTAGGGAGGAGAGGGCTGATGTTATCAACGAAAATTGAAAATTAGATTTAAAACCGAAATTATATGCGAGTATTGCTCATAAAAAGGAGAACTCCTTAATCAATTATCGGCTCTTTGATATGCAACCAATAAACAATCACCTGTAGCGGTCCTATCTTATGTGATGAGGTAGTGGTGATAAGACGAAGTTATCTCTCGTCACACCTATAGGCTTCTCCAAAGCTAATCGGGTGGCTGCCATGCTATTTGCTAATTACTTTTTCTTATTCATTATTTAATAGGCTAAGTTGTGTTCTCATATATTTAAATTCTATATTAGTGAGTTTTTGACAAGAGGAGAGCTATACTCCATTGTAAGTAAAAAATCAAAAGTTATGCGGAGAAAAGACATAGATTGAACAAACAATAAGAAGAATGATCAACCTAATTAAATGGCACTGGTAAAAGTTTTTCTTAGGTATGTTATCTTCTTTCCACTATCTTTTCATTATAGAATGTGAATTTGATAATAATAATCACTTTTATCTCTGAGAGCAGATACTTCTGCATTTAACATTAATAGTATATATTTATATATATATATAGGAGTATATTAAAAATAATCAGCTTAATATAATATAATACAATATATAATATAAACATTATATATTATAGATATACTATTATAATATTATAATATATATAAAATTATAATAATATTCTTTTTATATAAGAATATTATTCGGTTGTTTGAGTGCTTGCTCTCAGGAGATGGAGAGAGATAGGAGCAGTGAGGAGTGCGACAAAGAATTTGAAGTAGGACGAGAAGAGAGGGTAGAGACAGAGAGATGAAAGTGTGTTCGCGCTGTTTATATGGATAAAACAAGGTCTACGGGCTCTCTGTGTGCGATGCTTTGAGTTTACTATAAAAATAACGAGGTAC
This sequence comes from Trachelipus rathkii, assembly GCA_015478945.1. NCBI lineage: Eukaryota > Metazoa > Arthropoda > Malacostraca > Isopoda > Trachelipodidae > Trachelipus > Trachelipus rathkii. Next base: position 13,292 of record JABUQX010102987.1, on the reverse strand, counting down.
TTTAGCTTTAGGTGTTAGAGCGGAGTTATGAGCATCAGTAATTATTAGACGACATAGTTTAGTCGATGATTGTCGAGGTGGCGAGAGCTTAGTATATAGTGCGACGATATATAATAGGTCCTCAGGATGTCTATGCTTGTGATGTCAAAGCTACATGTTATGGGAAGCCTCTGCTCAACTACTTTGAAGATTGTAGTATTATTGCATATAATGCTCTATGCATATATTATTATCAACTAAAGGCCTTTTTTCCTCTAACTTCGGAAGTACGAATTCACATTAAACTTTCCAAGCTTTTTACCTTGTAAGTACGACTCGTATCTGCCAAATGAATCTATTGAACTCTATCATAAATTCTTTGAATTTGATCAGAAACCAGTAAGTTTGGATATAGCCCTCAAATTAAGTACATTTAGTGTCTCTGACATCGCTTCGACTTCTTGTACAATTCTCCAATGTTTTTTATTTTCTCTTGCCTGGCATTGTGTTTTAATTTTTCATACCTTTTACGCATTGAGACCTAGCTGAAACTTAATTTTATTTCTCCGGCTAAACCAATTTGTTATTCTTCAGTGAACTGAGATAATTTTTTTAATTACCTTCTACTATACTTTTATGTTTTTGATATATATATTTCAATCTTAGAATTTTCTTCTTTATATCTATTACTTAGGGCAATAGGCGTATTTTTTAATACTGACTTTTCATCTTGTTGGTTGACCGTTTCGATCGCGCAAGATACTGTTAATCTGATCGTTAACTGGGTACTTTGTTCAGCTATTTATTACTTGAGCTGCCACAAGGATTAATTACCTAATTATCAAGTCTAAGAATAACATCGTATCTCCAAGGTTAATCACTTCATACACGGTCACGTGTATAAAGGAGTTAACGACATCAAATCTCGATAGGCTACCGGGATCTGACTCTCTTTCGCTCCTCTTATGAATTTACTCTAGTTTCCTTTCCTGGTCTTAAGCCATTGTGATCAATGGGCGAGATAGATTCCCGCGTTGATTACCGTATTTCAGCTAACAATCACAATGTTTCTATAAGTGGTTCCCGAAATATTTTACAATTTATTGTGTATTTTGTACTTACGTATTACCTTTTCTATATGTCTGAACTAGCTGATTGCAGTAAACTAAATTGGATATTATCGCGTAAGTAACGATTCGCCAAAAAATTAATGGAGTCTGATTTGCCGACGAGATCTCCAACCAAGTTATGTTCACTGTTAAATTTAAAACTACTTAAGCATACTCCAGTGACCTGCTTCAAATGTACACATCGTTGATGTGGCAAATTTCATTTTATATTATTAGAACATGATTCATGAGAGTATTAATTTCTAAATCAACTTGTTAGAACACTGTCCTTTTTTCCGAAAATCTATCAGTTGTTGTTTGGTAAATAACCAATAACTCGAGTAATATAATCTTGTACTGTTGTACCTTCCAGATTCTTCTTAGCTGGTATAATATATGACCATAATAAGACGTAAATATAAATACTTTAACTACGTAATGTCTACACACACATTAATAATATAGGTGTACCTGACCTTCTTAATATAATAATTTAGATAATATTTCCTAGTGCTATCCCTTCTTTCAGACAGTATTCTAGGGTAAATTTATTGAACATAATATAATAAAGGCGTGAGTTCCCGGAGTCGTGTAATTAATAAGTAAAAATTAGATATTACAGAATCTTTTATCTAGGTTTAGATTTCTTCCACAAATCACAATCTAGGTCACCAGAGTCAATAAATAAAACAAAATATTTCCTAAATTCATTTCAAATAATTGTATAGACTCATATATGTCCTCACACTGGGAAAGCAAAATCTATTCTATTATATCTCAATGGTAGTCATAAGACTCACATATTATTAATATCTATCAGAGAATACAGGTTCGCAGAATTGATCAAGAGATGTGCTTAGCGTTCTATTTCGTAGGATTAACAATCCTTATGATAAAGTTGTATTTGAGTAGATGAGGGTGTATATGGATTCATTCGATCCAGGAATGGGATGATTCACGTACTGATTAATTTAGCTAGAGTGCAGTTCAAGTAAAGTACCGTGCACTGATAGAGAGATGACCCTAGAATCTACAGATCGAGGGGGAGGAAGTGTTAATCTTTTGATTGATGAGAAGTTGAAGCGGGAGAGAGGAGAGAAGATACCGAGGTCAAAAAATGAGTAGCGACTATTCTTCGTACAAGCTTTCAGAGTTTATTTATCCACAATATTCAACGGTAAGTGAAGAATCTTTTAAATCCAAAAATATACAGACGATCAAAGTCACCATAAAGTAATCGAACGAAAAAAAAAATGAAAGAGATGAGAACTGACTGACTGACAGACCGGGAGGACCAAACACCTTTATATTATACTTGTCTCACGGGTATCACATGTATAGAACATAGATTTGAGCATTAGGATTAGTTCACGTAGGACATTTGCCATTTCGCAGTGACTAGGATATCCGGAACTCGACTTGGATTAGGGATTAACTGAAAACTAAATCGGATCCAAACAAAAAAAATATATTTGCTAGCAGAATATTATTATAAAATATCATATTTATACTTCAATCCAATCTTTTTCATCACAATTATTATTTAGTCAGGTTAGCTGCGCTTATTATAGTCGCAGAAATGAGCTTCCTCCATCAAGGTAGGTGTGTATTCTGCTCGAATGGTAATGAACTATCGTATAAACAAGTGATATGTAAACTATAATCTCAGTTTTCGCACAAATCAACGTAAGTACGCTCAATCAATATGATGATATTACCGATATTAGTACAAAACTAATAACACAAAAACAAATATGCAAACTTCTAAATACATATAAGCGCCACTTACAGATAAACAATTAATCTACTACTAGTTGAATCAAGTCGTGCTACAAAGACCTCATATATTTCATGTATATCGTATTTCGTGCGCCCCTCTTCTTCTATACCCCCATTCGACTACGAGCCCTCACAATACTACTTAAGAAGATCAAGAAGAAGTCAATGTTCTATTCTTTAGCAGATGTCAATTGGGTATACTCTTGGTTTGCGAGCCAGCGACTTTGGAGACAAGAGCGACAGCGACTTGCGTCCGCGCGCACGCGATACAGAACTCGTAGGATCACGCGAGGATATAAACGAGACCCTGACGGTCGTTTAGGATCTCAAATCCAGTCTTATAGCTTCTCCCCTGTGTTTCAGTTAAGTAATAAATCATATACAGTTAAACGAACTTTTGCACTGTTAAAATAATGAATCAGCTTTATATCCGTTCTGATTCTCGAAAGTTATTGTAACTCCATTTATTATCTATTGATTATATTGTCGTACATTCTGTTTGTTTTTTTTTTTTCTTTTTTTTCTTCTTTTTTGTCATCATATCCTCATCCCACCAAAGGTAATAAGCTTTTATAAACGCTGAGGTACACCAACTATAAGTCGTTATTTTGTGATTTATACCCATAATCCACTCTCGTTTCAGCAATAAAATGTGTTCGCAGATACACTTACTCCTGCTCCATTCTTCATGTTAATAGCTTTTGTAACTTAGTTATTGAGAAGAAATTCATTCTGGATAATACCGTGACTTAATCATTTCACTATGTCACCTACAACTGATGATGCTTCTACAAATATCAATGCGAAACCGGCTCCGGATAAGCATAAGTTTTAAATAGAGATTGGTAGGTCTGTTATACTATAAGAAGATAATTAATTATTAATAATCTAAACACAGTTCGAAATGAAGGTTATTAATCCGGAACCTTTTAATTAAAAATTCTTTATTAAACAAAAGGCGATCAATATTATTGAGTACTATAGGTTGCTACACCTAAAGCAGAGTTTTGTTTCTCTCGCTGTGCTACACTGTAATAACTTCTGTTATCTACATCGACAATATCATTTTCCTTTTAATTTCAATCTATTACAAAATCAAATACTCTACTCATAGTATATCTGAGTGATCTTGTACCATCTAATAAACCCACTCCAAATATAATTTTTCATTAATTCAACATTGGATTAGATAGGGCTTAATTAGTACTCATATATTATCAAAAATCAAGGCATCTTTGTAATGTAAATGGTACTAGAATGTCATAATTATTATATTAGTTAATTATATAATATTAATAAATATAATATAATCTGACGTTTTACTATGTACTACATCATTATTAAAATAATAATCTTTATAAAATTTTCAAATTAATTTAAATTCATTTTTAATACGTAAATTAAATATATAAATACTTCCTATACATCCATTTTTATACGCACCAAATATTAAGCCTGTTAGAAAGTATCTAGTTTAATAACTTCGGTAATATATAAAGTAGGTTATTAATATTCGTTTATAGGCTTCCTTAATTCATTAATAATGGTAATGATACCTGAATACTATTTGAAGAACTATTCGTGCGTAGTGATAACGATATATGATAATTATTCGTAAAGAATATTCGGTATTCGGCTATATATATATAATATATACCTCATGAATAACTTTTAAGTAATTAATATAGGTACTTTGAAAACGACCATACTTTGACTGTCTAAACTATATAGCAGAGCACATTAATAAAGACTTGGTATTGCATATTCTATTATGCAGCAAGAACTGCCATTAAGGCTAATTAGCTACTTTTTTTTCATATATTAAAATTCAATATTATTTTATATTTAATTTTTAAATATTAGCTTTTTCTAATGTTATATAAAAGTATAAATAAATTATATATATATATTCAATGGTATATTTGTAAAAAACCATTTAAATTTATTAAAGAATTGAATTATACAAGGATTATATTATCCTAATATATATTCGTTTATAATAAATAATAATTAGTGTTGCTTGTAATATGTTTCTAATAATTTAATGAGAACAGACTCGGGTGTAGCTACCTCAGAGAACCCGGCTCCAAAAAAATCTAAAGAGCTGAATAGACCCGTGTTGATGATGTACTGTTCATGTTTCGTAGTCCACGGAGTTACACCGTATTTCTTTGATCACTCCAATACGAAATATTATAAATTCTCATTATTAAAGAACACTCAAATACCAATTATATCTATATTAATATACCATTACTCTTGTAATTAATTGGTTGACACAACAAGCTTTACACGTATAAAAAAGGTAAACACTTATTCATAGACCGTCATATGTGATTAAAATCAATATATGCTGTGATATGTATAAAAGGAAACAAAAAAAATAAAACTAAAATTCAAAATATACGATTATAAATAAAAACTCTCAAATTCTATTCTCTCCTTGAGCTAGGTTGAGATAAAAGAAGATGAATTCCCTTGAATTAGAGAATGCCTATGTGGCAAAAACTGATTAGATTTGAATAATGTAGTCGGAAAAAAGAATAAAAATATAAGATTAATATATCTAATAATTTGTATTTGTTATTATTATTTGAGAAGTGTCAGGAAGATCACCTAATTTATGTTGTATCTCACATAGAATTTAATCTCCAAGCTAAAGTTTAAAACTGTTTCTATATAAATTGTTTTTTTTTTTGTATATTTAACTAAAGATACCCCATAAGGATTAATTACCGCACCGATGGCATACATCTGTGAGGTCTTCTCAGGCCTTTCGGGAATAACTATCATAGTAGGTAATGGAACTAATTTACCCCCTATCACGGTGAGAGTAGGGTCTCCGGAATACCCCCGCTCTTTGGTATGATTGTGAGGATGTCGTCACGGAAGGTTACTCCGCCCCTCTTACTACGGTCATATGTGAGTGAGAAAAACGTCTACTAACCCCTATGATGTATCTCACCGATCGGCTCGAGCCCCCTACATTGCTATGTAATATCCTTTACTCAATAATTAAATATATCATATATAATAATTAATATATATATATATATAGATATTACATATAGTCACCTCGCCGTAATTCGAAGCTAATACCCCTCCTAAAAATTACTAGTGTCTCTATATGATATTCTTATTATTTATTTTTGTTATTATCTATCATGATTTAATTACTTATCTTTTTGTTTGTTTACTCATTATTACTATATGTCAAACATAAATGTTTGCCAGTGAGATATTCTAAACAAATGTGTAATATTTCATTGATTTCCCGTAGCTTTCATTTTGTTAATTTACTAAATCCTTATCGATTTTAGATCTTTACTCTATCGTAGTTTTTTGTAATTATACATTTCTATTTATTTAGTTCTAACCCTGATTATGTGCCCCGGATGCTATATATTTCCTCATTTCAGCTCCACCTCTCGTATTTTCTGAATTCCCTCATTAAATTATAATGATTATATTTAATTAATTTCATATATAAGGTTATATATATTTATTAATTATTAATTAATTATTTATATATTATTATTATATATATAATATATCATTAATTATTATTTTATTATTAATTTATATAATAACAATATATTCGCCAACTCTGTCAGGACTGACGAACATATAGATAAATAGCTACATATGTAAAATAATATTAAATGCGACTTAAGGTAATACCTTACAATGCCCACCTAACAGATTTCAGCAGGTAAAAACAGTATATTATATATGTTATGCTTAAATCTGTATATTACCTTTAGTTACGTTCCGAACATAGGTCTATGTAGCATTAGATATAATTAAAACAATATGTGTGTTCTCGCCGAATCTTAGAGAGATTTTTCTCTGTTATTTTACCACACTACAATATTATTTATAGTATAGTGGGATAAATACCAAACCTTGACGAAAATAGTCAGCAAGTTTTGCTGTAAATCATCAATAGAAACCCCCCCCAATATACGCTCTCTTAGAGTTATATATAATATATCTATATACATATACATCACATATTAATTTTTCATTTTTAATAAAAGCTCTGAGCATATAAATTTTAATATTAATAAACTTAAATCATGAGGATAATATAAATATAAATAATATATATATATATATATATATATATATATATAGGATGGCAATGGTAGCATTTAGTAAATTATTTATAACATATTAATTGCAAAGCTTAATATTAAGGACCTGTTTTTTATAGAGAAGAATCATCATGGTGTCATCCAAAATTTACATAATTGAGACGAGAGAGAGAGAGATCCATATTTACTAATCTAAAGCATAATATAGTAAGTATATAATATATATATATATAGTATAATGGTGCGTATCACTATACTAAAACCATTATATAAAATAGATATAAAATATTAATTACATTAATTTCTATTTTATTAGTAAAATATTTAAAAACAAAGTTAAAAAAGAAATAATGTGAATAAACCACATCAAAATTATAATTTGGCACAAATCTTTAATATTTTAAATAACATCATTATATCTTGCCGAGAGAAGAAGCATTCTAGTGAGAAGAGTTGAGATAAAAGAGAAAAAAGTAAAGAGAATGTAAAATTATTTCTGCCTGTTCCACTGCCATAATAGATGGTTGTGTAGAAGATGATTTTTATCGAAGCATTTTCGTAAATGCAGAGAAAGCAACGGGAGAAATGGAGAGAGAGAGAGAGAGAGCAACGTGACAGAATTAAGGGAAAGTATGTCACGTGATGAACTGATGTGAGATTGAGAGTCGTTTGAATCTCATAATAATTAAATCCCAAGACATCAGCAATTACCTTCAACGCAAACTTATAGATTCTTACGATATGTCCTAACGCTCGAGGAAATAGCCAATATTACACACTCAACATCCTATACAAAGAAATAATACACATTATTTCGTTATTCGTATTCGTGTATATCTCCTCCGTATCCGAACAGCAATAAAAGAAAATATTTAAATTTATCGCAAAAATTTCATTTTGTCAATGTTCCGATTAGCTTGTTTCGCTATAGAAATTATATATCTGATACTAGTTTAGATGATTCATTAGTTTTAGACAGGTTAGTTTACTTATAATGTGTTTATTAGTAAAGGTATATCTGAATAAAAAAAGTTCTGTATGTGCCGCACTATCTCAGAACTTATGTAATAAATTATTTAATGACAATATACATTTGTCTGTATCTGGGATTATTTATCGATTCTTCAATATCACGTTGAAAAGACAAAGTACAAAATCTATTAATATTAGCATACATGTAATTATATCCGATAAAAGTGGAGTCATCATCAAGTCTTAGAAACCATCTAAAGATTAAACATATTTAAACATCAAAACAGACTTTTGAAATAAGAAGAATTGTAAAAGGCAAATCACCGAATAGAGACGTAGACAGCAATCAACAACCT
>JABUQX010102986.1:15000-17500 GCA_015478945.1 Trachelipus rathkii | reverse complement strand
TACTTTTTCCTTTTAAAAACCATAAAAAGTGGGTTTTGAATTTTGACATTGCTGAGCACAAATTTCAAAGAATCAAAAAACTATTTCGTGATTTTTGTAGATAATGGACTCATCTATGCATATTTTAAGTTTGAAGTCATATCGAAAAAAAATTGTAGGAGTTGAAGCTAAAAATGTCAAAAATCTAGGTTTTGAAAAATTAATAGTACTGAAAGAATGACTAATGACACAGAAAACCCTCGAAAACGTCGTTTTAGAGGTAAAAAAAAAGCTGCAGTTTGCTCATTTTCCCATCAAAATTGGATGAAAATTAAGAATTTTAGGGGAGTGAAAATTGGGCTTAGCCCGAACCAAATATTAGACCCTGCCCTTTATAACAAAAAATTAATCGCATTAGCATCCGTACTCACATATCCAGATTTTAGTAAACCTTTTAAACTTCACTCGAATGCCAGTGATATGGGTATAGGTTCTGTTTTAACATAATAAATAGATGAAATAGATAAACTCATTATATTTTTCTAGAAAATTATCTCACCCTGAGCAAAATTATAGTACCGCGGATTATTATTATTAATACGGCCATAAATTTGCTCCTATTGTAGACCACCAAGCCTTAAGATTTTTATCTATATTCAAACAAACTACACCTAGAATTTCTAGATGGGCTCTTTAACTCTCTGAATTCACTTTCGATATAAAATTTAAAGCTGGACGAGAACTTATTGTTGCCGAAGTTCTTAGTAGGAGCCTTCAAATCCTAAATACAGTTAAAGCATCATTTGACTCTTCCCAAATATTTAGTTCTAAAAATGTTAGAAAAGAGCAATTAAAGGAATATAATTGGAGGAAAATAGTCAAGTATTATGAAAAAAGAATTGAAGGAATTCCAAGAGAAGTATATTTATTTATGTTCGCTATGATAAATAATTGCTTATATTACACTCAAAATAATAAAAAATTGACAATATATAGAATTCATAGTTATTCCATAGTACTTAATTAATTAAATCAGCTTTATATGTAGCTCAAGATTCCTACTTAAATTTTCATTCAGGCTTTGTCTATTCCTTAAAAAAAGAGCAGAAAGCCTATATTTTGGCCTAATATGTCCCAAGATATAAAAGTGTATGCAAAAATTGTTTAACATGTCAAAATTCATCACCCTATAAAGTCGTTAAAGCTCCACTTCAAAATTATTATTCTGCAATATCTCCTGGAACTTGAATAGACATAAGGAGTCCTATACATACTTTAGAAAAGGAAATAAATATGTATTTTCTGCTATAGATCCCTTATCTTGCTATATTCAAACTTACCCTATTCCAAGCATAAAGAAAGAAACAACAGTTAATTGCTAATTGAATATATAAATAAATTATCAGCCCATCTTTACATATCATCGGATAACGGTTCACAATTTTATTCTACGTTATTTAAAGAAATCTGTGAGCTTTATAAATGTAAATTACACAATACAACCTCTTTTCAATCCTCAAGCAAAAACTTATGTTGAAAGATGCCAAAGGAGTATTAAAAAGGAGCTAGCATCTACCATAACGGATAGTTCTCTTTACCAAAGAGAACAATATTTTTCATATATAACAATAACATTAAATACTTCTTAGCAATCCGGAATAGGTGAAACTAAATTATTTTTATTCTTCGGAAGAGTTGCTTGCTTAACAATTCTTAATATAATAAAAAGAGCTAAAAATTTCTTCGAAAATATATAGTATAATGAAGAAATTATTTCTAAAATGAAAGAAACTTATACTAAAGAGCATGAAAATTATTTTGGAAATTAATTTAGACAAAGGAAATATTTTAGGTAACAAAACTATAAATATTTTGAAATTGAAGAAAGCTCTTTTGAATAATAAATATAGAGTAGGAATAGGAAGTAAATTAAAACATAGATAGTTAGGATCTTATCGAATTATTGAAAAGAATTTACCAATGAATGTAAAATATAACCGATCTACGATAGTAGTAAAAGAACAGAGGATGTTTATATAAATTGAATCAAGCAATGTAACACACCATATTTAAATTATGATGAAAACATACATGAAGAACTGAATTTAATAATTATTTTGTAGAAAATGATTATCTTGAATATAATTCAGATACTGACACAGATAGTGAAGATTTTATCTTTCATAATAATAATAACGATAATAATAATAATAATAATAATAATAATAATAATCAATAATAATAATAATAATAATGATAATAATAATAAATAATAGTAATAATAATAATAATAATAATAATAATAATAATAATAATAATAATAATAATAATAATAATAATAATAATAATAATAATAATAATAATAATAATAAAAATAATAATAATAATAATAATAATAATAATAATAATAATAATAATATGAAAATATTCATATATAAATACAATAATAATAATAACATTAATATATAGATAATATAATAATAATAATAATAATAATAATAATAATAATAATAACATGCAT
>JABUQX010102985.1:0-17601 GCA_015478945.1 Trachelipus rathkii | reverse complement strand
TGTTCGATTCGGCTGAGTCCATAGTAATGACTGGACAAGCTAAGGGTGATGAGGACCATTGTCGTTTAGCCGCGATAACGGTCCGGACAGGAGGTGAGGTAAGCGGAAGCACTCGAGCCCGGTACAGGTTGTTAATTATGTTTTATATGTTATAGTAAAGAAGAAGTCGAAACGCGCTATCTTTTTTCGACAATAAATACTACAACGGATGGAAAGTGGCATTCGAAGAGGCCCTTTCACTGCTTTCTAGCGGACAGCAACTCTTTTCGCCTAAGTAAAATTAAGTTTTCACACTTAGAAAACTAAATAGAATTTAATTAACTAATAATGGTTACATTCTACAGAAACTTAAAAAAACTACCAGGCAAAGTTTCCTTAAAGATAGAGTTCCAACTCATACGGTTAAAGAAATCGATATGTCAACCTTATTATTTTTATTTACACCCATCTGCGTCTGTTTTCACCTTCTCTCAATAACGGACTCAATGCGATACTGCCTAATCGGACACCGGAAGCCAAAGCGCTTTACTATTGAGAGAGATTATTAAACACCGTCCGCACAGCAACGTGATTCCCAAAAAGAAACTGACTACAGTCTTCTTCGGGACATATCAGTCATTATTGCATGGTTAAATATTCGCAGGTTTTACGAACTGCAGTGGATTCGGAGGGTGAACATCGTTAAAGTCTTTTAAGAAAGACTCGACTAGCGCAACATAATAAAATTTTAATTAATCAAATTCTTTAAATCCACTCATACCGCGTCCAAGATTTTTCAATCCACCAAGTCCTTCTAAAAAGTCTAATAGTCTACCTCTCCTTTGGGCTGGACGTACAGCCCAATACATTTGCCACATAACATCGGTGATTCATCGTAAGCGCGCGACCAACATCAATCTGAGTTTAATCATCCCAGACGGGGCTCATAGTTCTGATGAAAGAAGAGTTCGGTGCAGGTTTGTTTTTTGCCAATGTCGGTAGGTCTTCATTTTGAACTTGGACGGGGCTGCGCAGCCGCTGCTGACAACTTGTTCCTGAGGTTAATTGATCATTCCGTCAGGTGTAAAAGCAGGACGATGACTTCTTTTTATAACTATAAATTTATTAAAATCTCTTACTTTTCATCGAAACTTGAACACTTGCATAAGTAATTAGGAAGACATGCACCAAGTTATAGCGAAATCTAAATCTGCTCACACGATACCCTTGTTAATCCCGAGTTAGTAAGTGCATGGACTTGCCGCGACGAACGGCGAGGGAAGGCTCGTCCGCGCGCCGATCCCCGTGTTTTGACCGCGATCACAGCGGGTCGTGAAAGGAAATAGGTACTTGTCTGGACGGGGTGGGAAAAGCAGTCTATTGGTTTTATAGTTTTCTACAAAGAAAGCCTCCAGAGCCACATACACTAGAGAGATAAGCAACTTAGTCTATCTCAAAATTCAGCCGCCAAGACATCCAAGCGACTCAAGGAATGCCACGGCATGACCCGCCTCCCATAAATCCAACCCAACCAGGCACACACGCCCCACTCGCCAACCATACTCCCTCGCAGCGATCTCGGCGTTGTCAACCTCACCGTTGTACCAGCCGCGCCGACCCGCGTACCAGAACTGCCCGATTTGGTCGGGTACCGCATAGGCCTGCCTCGCCGGGGGCCCACCCGTGTACCCACGCCACAGCACGAGCCCCGACCACCCCAGACCGCAAAACCGGAAAACTGGCGCTTTCGTTGAAAAGCGCGTCGCGTGCTCGCATTCCCAGAGTTACCCCCAACGAATCTCCTCCAGGTCAAAGTTTTGCGGGTTGTTGTGGTTGCATTTCGCAATCAGCAAAACCCACCCAAAAAACCCTTCCGCGATTTCTTTCTATACCAATCGATTATATTAAAGCATACACAACTTTTCCATTGACACAAACCACCACACCCAATCTCCCTGAAACCAGCTCTCTAAATTGAATCTATAATCTGACCGCCATACCTCCCGTTTCAAATTCCTAGTGACACGCTCTCCGGTGAATTTAAATTTGCATCCTCCATACTATCCTCAAGCAGATCCAATACACATACGCCCTTTTTCTCCTGATCTCGGCCAGTCTGCCACTCGCAGCACAAAGATCCGCAAGTCCTTTGCTTTTCGTGGGTGGTTGACTACAGATAACCCGAATACCGCCCAGATAGCCGACGGTACCTTTCCGAACCTCTCGGCATCAACTTCCCGTGTGTTGATGTGGAGCGTGGCGGGGGTGTGGTGGTTGTGGGGAGGTCTCGGGAGAGGGGTTTGTGGGTGGGTGAGAGAGTTGTATGCTCCAGCTTGGCAACGTGTTATGGTTTTCTTCTCAAATAGCGTTTATCTACTCGCAGCCAAATATATATACCCTCTGGTTTTTTTTTTTAAGTGTTCTTGATTAGTGTGACCACAACGATGATAGCCTCGGACAAAACAAAAATCGAAAAATTGAAATTAGGTGTTATCAGTTCCCGCATTTATCTTGTGCCAACGCGCCAGTTCACCCATCTTTCGACCCTAAATTCCATCCTCTCCTCACCCGCCCTCCCTAAAACATTCAACGGTTTCGGTTATGGATGATGCGGAGGCAGGAGAGTGAGAAACCTTTCTTTGGATCCATTAAAGCAATAAATTCCCTAAATAGCAAATAAAATAAGTCCACCACTTTCGTGCATCAATCCGTCAGTTCGTCGCCGAATAGGCAACGCCGTTCCTAACTTCAGCGCCACATAGAAGAGATGGTACGACCGCGGACTGAGTATTGGGGTGGTCTATAGTGGTGCGATCCGTTTCAATCATGTGTAGTTTTTCCGCTATTCTTCTCTTCTAGAGAGAGAACTTTGTCTCAAGACGCAGGTTTGCTTACACACCATAACCATACCTTTCAGTACGGAATTTTGGTGGCTGTGGTCGGCGGGTGTGCGGTACACCTTCCGTCATCAGGGCTCATGAGTACTCCTCGCCCTCTGAGGTAGGTTGCATGACGCTGTTTTGTATCAAAGTTATATTAAGATCTTCGGGGCACGTACGGTGAAGGAGTTTACTATCTTAACCGGCACAAGTTAGCAGCTCTCGCGTCGTCACAAAATATGGTGAGGATTATGAAAGAAAGATTTAGTTAGGGTACTCTAGACTCTTATATATTTAATCAATTTCAATAGCAGTGTGGTATAGTATCTGTACCGCCGGTTAAGATATGCTAGTCAAATCACAGCCCTCCCATGCTGGAGCCGGCGCTGGCAGGCCATAATCGGACGCCTTGGTTTGGTATAAATGATCATCTCGAAAAGGTCGAAGTGCGAAAGAGCGCAGCACCGCCTCCATCTATTCTATCATAATATATGAATTAAATTTATTCTCTAGCTTTTTCCTTAGTTAAGTTACTAGTAAAGGTTCCTTCTTTTCTCCCTCAATCACAATCTTTTAATAACAATATTTTTATATGCATAATACTAAAATCTGATAATAATCTTACTCAGGATAATTTATTATTTACCTTCTAATAAAATTTTTTTTAGGTGAAGACAACTCTTGAATTCTGTGTTATGGGCTGTGAGGGGTGCGACACCGCCATTGAAAAATAAATAATTTTCTTCAGTAATTAAACGAAACAAAAAATAATACATTTTTATTAAATAATAGATCCATGATACTTCGATAGTCACCAAGTACTTGTGAATTTTAACCTAATTTCTAGTACCCGTATACCGGTTCCAATCTGAGTTCCGGTTTTTCCGTCTCACACTCGGCCGTTAGTCTCTTCTACACTTGCCGATCGACGACGGAGCTTTATATACGCGTCAGGACCTTTATTATACGATGGACAGGGAGAAGCAAGCGTCAACGCTGTCCAAAGATAAGTATCGATCCAACGAAATTCTACTCGGAGTGGTCTGCCCTCTCGAAGTCCGCGCCTCTGCGTGAGATGAGTGGACTAGTTATAAACACGTCCACTCAGCACCACTTGGGATACCGAACGTGATACTATAACTCTCTAGCTCCAAGAAACAGAGTTCCAGATAACTACACCTCCGCTTCACCGCGAATGTTTTGCTTCTCATAGTGGCCTTATGTTGGCACGGACGAATTATGTTCGTTCCGTGAGCGAAAGATTATGGTTCGACTGGTATGAACGATCGCGCTCTTTCAACGATGCGATGTGAAATGACAATTAGGTTCGAGAAAAGATACAGATAGTTCGTCGTGTGTCATTTCCGCAACTTTGATTATATTAGTGGAATTTCAATCTTTTGCCTGTCTTTTCGGCGGCAACTTTCAATTTGTCAGACATACTTTTCGCAAAAAAAAATATCAATTTTATTTACGACGGTTTGAGTTTTTTTTTTACTATATTATATATACTGAGCTATTATTTTTCATTCATTAACATTTTTATTTGAATTTAGATCTAGTTAACGTTAAAATCCGTTTGTTATTAATTAAACAAAGGGCTTTTGAGAAATGGTGGCCTCGGACGCGTCTTTCCCATTTCGGGAAAAACAGAAGATAGATTAGTTCTGATTATAATAACTACATTTTTCCGAGAACATGCGAACCGCGCCGCTGCCCATATCTCTCTCAAAATTGGGAAGAAATTATAGCTATACTTGCCTGTTAACCATATTTTTACCGCTAGGTAAATTAGTATATATAACTATTATTTGTGTTTATATATAAATAGTATCTTTTGATTTGAAATTGGCCGCCAAAAAAAAATTGGAACTCTATCCAGTCGGAGTCTATCTTCAATTCAACGAGTTCGCTCATACGCACACTCGTGATACGCGAACAACGAACTATAAACGAGAAAGCGAAATTTCCAAGAAAGAAGAAGAATGCGTTTATTTTCGAAGTTTTGGTGCTGCAGTGACGTGTTTTATAAATCTCTCTTCAAAGATAAAGCAGTTCGGCGGACCCATTGGGATGTTGGACGAATGAAGACGTTCGCCCTTCGAATAACGAGGATAACGCTCGTCGTCGATCGGTCGTGAAAGAGACTCGTGAGGAGCACCGAAACGGTAAGGTTTTAAATAATTCAATAAATGTTATATAAAAGTCGTTTACTGAAAAAATTATTCAATGGCGTGTCGCCTCCCTCATATTTAAAAATTAAAATTATGCTGTAATAAGTTAATTTATATCATTTTTTTTAAAAGATTGTGATTGAAAAAGGCACCAAGGAAAATTGAAAATTATCAGTCGATCCTATCTTCTTCAACGAGTTCGCCCATCGCCCTCGTGAAGCGTGATGACTAAGGGCGAATTCCGAAGAAGATGAGTCAGTGTATTTTGGAAGCGGTGCTGTGCGGACGTGTTTTATAATTCTCTTTTGAGAAAGGCGCTTCGGCTGCCCATGGGATGATGGAAGAATGGAAAAGTCTCGATGAAAAAAAGAATAGCGATCACACCCATTTCGTCGCGGCGTAATATTTTAGGAAGTCTTCGCCTCGGGTAAGTGTTTTTAAAAAGTTTCTCCTAATTTTAGACTTAAAATAATTTAGGTAAGCCCATTATGTCATGGCATACTGCGAAACGCGAGACTCACTCGCCCTTCCGAATATCGGGGATGCCGAGTCATCGTCGAACGATCGGTCGTGAAAGAAACTCTGCTGGACTAAGGGAGAAGGCGCCTATTACGTCGTGGCGTACTCTGAAATGCGAGACGCGCACGCGCTTCCAAACCACGGGGATGCGGCGTCATCGTCGAACGGTCGTGAAATAGATTCGCTAACGGAGCACCAACAAGGTAAGGTTGTAAATAATTTTATAAATGTTATGAAAGTCTTTTACTGACAAATAATTAATGAAAGGCGCGCCGCAGCCTCAAATTCAAAAATGAAAATGATACGGTAATAAGTAAATTTATGTAAATTTTTTTTAAAGATTGTGATTGAAATTGGCGCGAAGAAAAAATTGAAAATTATTAGTCGAGTCTATCTTCTTTAACGAGTTCACCCATCGTCCTCATGAAACGCGAATACCATGAAAAAGACGAATTCCGAAGAAGACGAGTCAGTTTCTTTTGGAAGCGGTGCTGAGCGGACGTGTTTTATAATTCTCTCTCAAGAAAGGCGCTTTGGCGGTCCATAGGATGCTGGACGAAGAGAGAAGGCGCGGTGAGAAAAAAAGGGCATCGATTACGTCGTGGAGTTCTATTTTAGGAAAATTTTGCCTCGGGTAAGTTTTTTTTAAAGTTTCTTGTAGAATGTAGCTTTAAAAATTATTTAAGTGAAAACTATTTTCTTAAAAAAAAGTTGCTTCCCGCTAAAAAGTAAAGGCTCTTCATAAGCCTTGAAAAAAAAGCCGTTTTCCGCCATAAAACTAAAGGCGCGTCGCCGCCCTTTGAGAGAAAAGTAAAGTTTCCTATAGTTAGTAAATTTACATATATATATATATATATATTATATTTAATTTCATAAACGTTGAAAAAAGTCGTTTCCCGCCAAAAACTATATGCGCGCCGCCGCCCTAAATGCGAGTCAGTTTACTTTGGAAGTGGTAGTGAGCGGACGTGTTTTATAATTCTCTCTGAAGAATGGCGTTTCGGCGGCCATTAGGATGCTGGACGAAAGGAGAAGCGCGGTGAGAAAAAAAAGCAACGATTACGTCGTGGCGTTCTATTTTAGGAAATCTTTGCCTCGGGTAAGTTTTTTTTATGCTTCTTGTAGAATGTAGCTTTTAAAATTATTTAAAGAAAAATCTTTTTTAAAAAAAATTGTATTCCCGCTAAAAAGTAAAGGCGCTTCATAAGCCTTGAAAAAAAATCGTTTTCCGCCATAAAACTAAAGGCGCGTCGCCGCCCTAAGTGAGAAAAGTAAATTTTCCTATAGTTAGTAATCTTTACAATATATATATATATATATATATATATATTATTATATTATATATATTTATATTTTATATATATATATATATATATATATATATATAATATATATATATATATATATTATAATATATATATAGAATATATATATATATTATATATTCATATATCTACTTATGATAATAGTTTTTGAAGTAAATTTACATATATATATATATATATATTATATTTAATTTCATAAACGTTGAAAAAAGTCGTTTCCCGCCAAAAACTATATGCGCGCCGCCGCCCTAAATGCGAGTCAGTTTACTTTGGAAGTGGTAGTGAGCGGACGTGTTTTATAATTCTCTCTGAAGAATGGCGTTTCGGCGGCCATTAGGATGCTGGACGAAAGGAGAAGCGCGGTGAGAAAAAAAAGCAACGATTACGTCGTGGCGTTCTATTTTAGGAAATCTTTGCCTCGGGTAAGTTTTTTTTAAGTTTCTCTTTGAATTTAGATTTAAAAATTATTTAGGTATAATATGTTACCTTGCAAAAAGTCGTTTCCAACCCAAAACTAAAGGCGCTTGCTAAATCTTGAAAAAAAAGTTGTTTTCCGCATAAAATTAAAAGCGCGCCGCCACCCTAAGTGCGAAACGGAAATTTTCCTATAGTAAGTAAATGTATATATATATATACACTTTTTTTTAATTTAATAAATATTGAAAAAATTCGTTTCCCGCCAAAACTAAATGCGCGCCGCCGTCCTAAATGCGAGTCAGTTTAGTTTGGAAGTGGTGGAGAGCGGACGTGTTTTACAATTATCTCTGAAGAATGGCGCTTCGGCGGCCTATATGATGCTGGACGAAGGGAGAAGGCGCGGTGAGAAAAAAAAGGCAACGATTATGTCGTGTCGTTCAATTTTAGGAAATCTTCTCCTCGGGTGAGTTTTTTTAAAAGCTTCTCTTAAATTTTAGATTTAAAAATTATTTAAGTTAATCTATTATTATTAGTAATCAAATTTTGGAAGCGGTGCTTAGCGGACGTGTTTTATAATTCTCTCTCGAGAAAGGAGCCCCGCCACACTATATGCAAAAATGAAAATTATGCAGTAATAAGTAAATTTATATAAAAATATTTTTTTTAAAGATCGTGATTGAAATTGGCGAGAAAAAAAATTGAAAATTATCAGTCGAGTCAATCTTCTTCAACCAGTTCGCCCAGCGCCCTCTTGAAGCGCGATGACTAAGCAAGGACGAATTCCGAAGAAGATGAGTCAGTTTATTTTGGAAGCGGTGCTGAGCGGACGAGTTTTATAATTCTCTCTCAAGAAAAGCGCTTCGGCGGTCCACAGGATGCTGAACGAAGGGGGAAGGCGCGGTTAGAAAAAAAAGGAGACGGTTTCGTCTTGGCATTCTATTTTAGGAAATCTTCGTCTCGGGTAAGTTTTTTTAAAAAGTTTCTCTTTGATTTTAGATTTAAAAATAATTTAAGTAAGATCTATTATTATTATTATTATTATTATTATTATTGATTATTTATTATTATTAATTATTATTTATTTTACTAATTTATTTATTATATTGATTGTATTATTATGATTATTATCATATTAATAACATAACTCCAAAATGAAAATGCCGCATGTAATAGAAAATTTAATACAAAATAATTTCTTTGTAAAGTTCTGATTGAAATTGGAGCGAAAAAAATTTGAAAATTATCAGTCGAGTCATCTTTTTCAATGAGTTCTCCCATCGTCCTCATGAAGCGCGATATCTAAGCAAGGGCAAATTCCAAAGTAGAGGAGTCAGTTTATTTTAGAAGCGGTGCTAAGCGGACGTGTTTTATAATTCTCTCTCAAGAAAGGCGCTTAGGCGGCCCACAGGAAGCTGAACAAAGGAAGAATGCGCGGTAAGAATAAAAACGCAACGATTACGTCGTGGCATTCTATTTTAGGAAATCTTCGTCTCGGTTAAGTTTTTTTTTAAAAGTTTCTCTTTGATTTTAGATTTAAAAATAATTCAAGTAAAATATATTATTATTTATATTATTATAATTATAATAATCATTACTGCTTTTTCCGAAAAATAATTTCGACTTCAAAAATGTCGGTGTCTATATGTCTGTCTACATGTCGGTGTCTACATGTCGGTGTCTACATGTCGGTGTCTACATGTCGGTGTCTACATGTCGGCGTCTACATGTCGGTGTCTACATGTCGGTGTATATATGTCTGTGTAAAAATGTCAGTGTATAAATTTCTGTCTGTTTGTCGGTGTCTTCATGTCAGTTTCTACATGTCGGTGTCTACATGTCGGGTGTCTACATGTGCTGGTGTCTACATGGTTCTGTTTGCGTAAATGTTTTGGATCTACTGTTGGTTCTACTATTGTCCCAGAGGTTGCCTTGGTTACATCTCCTTGTGTCATACAACTGGATACCTAATTGATCTTACATGTTCCGGGTTTTCTAAGTTGTCCTGGTGTTCTACTATGGTTCTGTCTACATGTCGTTTACATGTCAGATTTGCCCATATGAAATGATGGCTGGTTGTGTACATGTCTGTACTACATGGTCGGGAATGGTGGATCTACCATTTGTATGGTTGATCTTACATGTCGGGTGTCTGCATTGTCTGGTGTCGAGCCGATCCCTCTCTTCGGGAATTCGCCCTTCGCTTAGTCATCCGGCGCTTCATGAGGGCGATGGGAGAACTCCTTGAAGAAGATTAACTCGACTGATAATTTTTAAATTTTTTTTCGCGCCAATTTCAATCTCGATCTTTAAAAGAATTTTTTATATAATTAAATTTACTTATTAACGTATTTTAGAAGCGGTGCTGAGCGGACGTGTTTTATAATTCTTCCTCAAGAAAGGCGCTTCGGCGACCCACAGGATGCTGAACGAACGTGGCATTCTATTTTAGAAAATCTTCGTCTCGGGTAAGTTTTTTTTAAAAAGTTTCTCGTAAATTTTAAATTTAAAAATAATTCAAGTAAAATCTGTTATATAAATGTTATATAAAAATTATTTACTGAAAAAAACTAATGAAAGGCGAGCCGCCGCCCCATATTCAAAAATGAAAATTATGCAATAACAAGGAAATTTATTTAAAAACATTTTTTTAAAGATTGTGATGATTGAAAAAGGTGCCAAAAAATTGAAATTTATCAGTCGAGTCTATCTTCTTCAACGAATTCTCCAATCGCCCTCGTGAAACGCGACGACTATACAAGGGTAAATTCCGAAGAAGAAGAGTCAGTTTAGTTTGGAAGCGGTGCTGAGCGGATGTGTGTGAGAAGGCGTGGTGGAATAAAATTGCAACGATTACGTCGTGGTGTTCTATTTTAGGAAATCTTCGCCTGGGTAAGTTTTTTTTCAAAGTTTCTCTTAGATTTTAGATTTAAAATTTATTTAAGAAATATCTATCATAATAAACAATTTTTGGAAGCGGTGCTGAGAGAAAGTGGTATGTATTTAGGAAGAAAGTCGATTCGGTGGTCCATAGGATGCTGGACGAAGGGAGAAGGCGTCCATTACGTCGTGGCTTACTTTGAAATGCGAGACGCGCTCGCGCTTTCGAATAATGGTAGATCCCGAGTCGTTGTCAAACAGTGGTGCAACAGGCTCGCGAACGGAGCACCGAAACGGTAAGGTTTTTAATAATTTTTATTATAAATGTTATATGTATAAAAGTCGTTTATTGAAAAAATTAGTGAAAGACGCATCGCTGCCTCATATTCAATATTGAAAAGTATGCAGTAATAAGTAAATTTACATAAAAATGTTTTTTTTAAAGATTGTGATTGAAAAAGGCGCCAAAAAAGTTGAAATTTATCAGTCGAGTCTATCTTCTTCAACGAGTTCGCCAGTCGCCTTCGTGAAACGCGACGACTATACGAGAGAGATTTTCCGAAAAAGAAGAGTCAGTTTATTTTGGAAGCTGTGCTGAGTGGACGTGTTTCATAATTCTCTCTCCAGAAAGGCGCAACGGCGATCCATTGAATGTTGGACGAAGTGAGAAGCCACCGTGAGAACAAAATGGCAACGATTACGTCGTTGCGTTCTATTTTAGGAAATCTTTGCCTGGGTAAGTTTTTTTTTAAACTTTCTTTTAGATATTAGATTAAAAATTTATTTAAGAAAAATCTATTATTATAATAAACAAATTTTGGAAGCGGTACTGAGCGAACGCGGTTTATGTCTATATTAAGAAAGTCGATTCGGTAGTCCATATGATGTTGGACGAAGGGAGAAGGCGTCCATTACGTCGTGGCTTACTTTGAATGCCAGACGCGCTCGCGCTTCCGAATAATGGTAGATCCCGCGTCGTCGTCGAACAGTGGTGCAACAGGCTCGCGAACGAAGCCACGAAATGGTAAGTTTTTAACTAATTTTTATAAATGTTATATATATAAAAGTCGTTTATTGAAAAAACTAATGAAAGGCGCGTCGCCGCCCCATATTCAAAAATAAAAAGTTTGCAGTAATAAGTAAATTTATATAAAAATGTTTTTTTTAAGAATGTGATTAAAAAGGGCGGCAAAAAAAATGAAATTTATCAGTCGAGTCTACCTTCTTCAACGAGTTCGCCCATCGCCTTCGTGAAACGCGACGGCTATACGAGAGAGATTTTCCGAAAAAGAAGAGTCAGTTTATTTTGGAAGCGGTGCTGAGCGGACGTGTTTTATAATTCTCTCTCAAGAAAGGCGCATCGACGTCGTCGTCGAACGGTATGCATAAAGGCTTGCAAACGGAGCATCGAAACGGTAAGGTTGTGAATAATTTTTATAAAAGTTATATAAAATTCGTTTATTGGAAAAACTAATAATTAAATGCGCGCCGGCGCCCGATATTCAAAATATAAAATTATGCAGTAATAATTAAATTTATATAAATTTTTTTTTTTAAAGATCGTAATTGAAATTGGCCCAAAAAAAGCTGAAAATTGTCAGCCGCGTCTACCTTCTTCAACAAGTTCTCCATCGCCCTCATAAAACGCGATGACTATACAAGGGCGAATTCCGAAGAATATGAGTCAGTTTTTTTTGGAAGCAGTACTGAGCGGACGTGTTTTGTAATTCTCTCTTCTCAAGAAAGACGCTTTGGCGGCCCGTGAGATGCAGGAAGAAGGGAGAAGGCGCGGTGAGAAAAAAAGGGCAACGATTACGTCGAGGCATTCTATTTTAGGAAATCTTCGTCTCGGGTAAGTTTTTTTAAAGGTTTCTCTTAGATTTTAGATTTAAAAATAATTTAAGTGAAATCTTCTATAATTAAAATAAACATAATTCAAAAATAAAAATTTCTCGGTAATAAGTAAATTTAATTATATAATAATTTCTTTTAAAGATCATGATTAAAATTGGCGCGAACAAAAATTGAAAATCAAAAAGTCGATTCCCGCCATAAACTAAAAGCGCGCAGCCGCCCTAACTGTAAGTCAGTTTATTTTGGACGTGGTGGTGGGTGGACGTGCTTTATAATTCTCTTTGAAGAAAGGCGCTTCGGCGGAACATAGGGTAAGTTTTTTTTAAAGTTTGTTTTAGAATTTAGATTTAAAAATTATTTAAGTAAAATCAGTTATCCAGAAAAAAGTCGTTTCCCCCCAAAAACTAAAAGCGCGCCCCAACCCTAAGTGCGAGAATGAAAGTTATCAATTAATAAGTAAATTTATATAAATTTTTTAAATTTCATAAATATTGAATAAATTCGTTTCCCGCAAAAACTAAAGGCGCCGCCTCCATAAATGCGAGTCAGTTTATTTTGGAAGCAGTGCTGATCGGACGTGTTTTATAATTCTCTCTTAAGAAAGGCGCTTCGGCAGCCATAAGATATTGGATTAAGGTAGAAGGCAAGATGAGAAAAAAAGGGAACGATAAAAAGCATTACGTGGTTGTGTTCTATTTTAGGAAATATTCGTCTCGGAGAATTTTTTTTTTAATGTTTCTTTTAAAAATTTTTAGATTTAAAAATTATTTAAGTAAAATTTTTTATCTTAACGTTTTTTACCGCCAAAAACTGAAGTCGCTCCCCACCCTAAGTGCGAAAATGAAAATTATTCAATAATAAGTGAATTTATTTATATTTTTCTTTTAATTTTCATAAATATTGAATAAATTCGTTCCCGTCAAAAACTAATGGCGCCTCCTCTCTAAATGCGAATCAGTTTATTTTGAAAGCAGTGCCGAGCGGACGTGTTTTTATAATTCTCTCTTAAGAAAGGCGCCTCGGCAGCCCTAGGATGTTGGATTAAGGTAGAAGGCAAGGTGAGAAAATAAAAGGCAACGATTAAAAGCATTACGTGGTGGTGTTCTATTTTAGGAAATCTTCGTTTCGGAGTATTTTTTTTAAAGTTTCTTTTATAATTTTTTAGATTTAAAAATTATTTAAGTAAAATCTGTTATCTTGAAAAAAGTCATTTCCCGCAAAAACTAAAGTCGTGCCCCACTCTAAGTGCGAAAATGAAAATTATCAATAATAAGTGAATTTATATATATATATTTTTTTTAATTTCATAAATAAATATCGAATAAATTCGTTTCCCGCCAAAAACTAAAGGTGCGCAGGCGCCCTAACTGTGAGTCAGTTTATTTTGGACGGGGTGGTGAGCGGACGTGTTTTATAATTCTCTTTGAAGGAAGGCGCTACGGCGGCCATAGGATGCTGGGCGAAGGGAGAAGGCTCGGTGAGAAAAAAAAGAGCAACGTTTACGTCATGGTGTTCTATTTTAGCAAATCTTCGTCTCGGAGTATTTTTTTTAAATTTTCTTTTATAAATTTTTAGATTTAAAAATTATTAAAGTAAAATCTGTTATCTTGAAAAAAGTTGTTTCCCGCCAAAAACTAAAGTTGTGCCCCCACCCTAAGTGCGAAAATGAAAATTATCCAATAATAAGTGAATTTATATATATATATATATATATTTTTTAATTTCATAAATATTGAAAAAAGTCGTTTCCCGCCAAAAACTAAAGTTGTGCCCCCACCCTAAGTGCGAAAATGAAAATTATCCAATAATAAGTGAATTTATATATATATATTTTTTAATTTCATAAATATTGAATAAATTCGTTTCCCGCCAAAAATTAAATGCGCGCAGCCGCCCTGACTGTGAGTCAGTTTATTTTGGACGTGGTGGTGAGTGGACGTGTTTTATAATTCTCTTTGAAGAAAGGCGCTTCGGCGGCCCATAGGATGCTGGGCGAAGGGAGAAGGCTCGGTGAGAAAAAAAAGAGCAACGTTTACATCGTGGTGTTCTATTGTAGGAAATCTTCGCCTAGGGTAAGTTTTTTTTAAAGTTTCTTTTAGAATTTAGATTTAAAAATTATTAAGTAAAATCAGTTATCTTGAAAAAAGTCGTTTCCCGCTAAAAACTAAGAGCGCGCCCCAGCCCTAAGTGCGAGAATGAAAATTATCCATTAATAAGTAAATTTATATTATTTTTTTTTCAGCTTCATACGCATCGTTTCTTTGGCGGATATAAAAAGGACGAACTCGGAAAAGTACGAGTCAGTTTATTTTGAAAGTGGAACTGAGCGGTCATGTTTCGTCCATCTTCTTAAGAAAGGCGCTTCGGCAGCCCTAGAATGTTGGATTAAGGTAGAAGGCAAGATGAGAAAAAAAGGCAACGATTAAAAGCATTACGTGGTGGTGTTCTATTTTAGGAAATATTCGTCTCGGAGAATTTTTTTTAAAGTTTCTTTTATAATATTTTAGATTTAAAAATTATTTAAGTAAAATTTGTTATCCTGAAAAAAGTTTTTTCACGCCAAAAACTAAAGGCGCGAACCCACCTTAAGTGCGAAAATGAAAATTATCTAATAATAAGTGAATTTATTTATATATTTCTTTTAATTTCATAAATATTGAATAAACGTAGTGGTGTTCTATTTTACGAAATCTTCGTCTCGGGTAAGTTTTTTTAAAAGTTTCTCTCAAATTTTAGATTTAAAAATTATTTAAATTTAAAAGCTAATATTATCAAGAAATATTTTTGAAAATAATTTTAATTATTTAAAAAATTTCTAAGAACGGGCTCCCTGTCATCGTACGTCCCCGTCGTGGAGCCCGGTAATATCTTGAGATTCCTCCCTCCGAAAGAAACGAGTCTCTGTTACTCGACACAACCAAACGACAAACCAAACGACAAACGTAATACGATCGAATAGAAAAAAAATATATCGCGTCGTCGACGACGACGATTCATTCGCCTTATTCGTCTATTTTTCATTACTGTACATGAACGCATCCCAGTGAAGATTTTCGCGTTCGCGCATGCATTTGTTCATTAGGATGCGTTTCATTGCAGAGTTCGTTCAATGGGCGACCGAGTCCGTTGTCCGTCCGTTTATTTTTATTTTTTTTTATATAAACGAGCCGGGACCAATCGATCGAGGTTGGTTCTCGAGCTCGTTCGAATAATGGCGGATGATCATCGTCTCGATGGCGCGGTATTATTTTTTTTTGTATTCGATTAATTAACGACAGACACGACAAACACGCGACACGCGACACACGATACACGAACGCAGGAGGAGGGGTCCAAGATAGCTAAAGCGATGACAAAAAGTTTGGTACGTACGTTCCGCCGTAGTGCCTCACTCTGCTAGCGCGCGCGCTTCTCTTTTTTTCTCTTTGTTTTCTCTTTTACTCTGTTGAAAAACCAGGGAAAGAACGACGATATTTATTTCCTAATGGACGGGATATGAGTATATAGTATGTAGGCCGTTTAAACGGGTGGGTGTGGGGTTTGGAAGTCACCGTCGGAAAGAAATATCGTGGTTCTCTCGTTCGTTCTTTTCATTTTTATTAACGATACGAGAATTTTTTGGTGACTTAAATAAATTCTTTCGTTCGGAGGAAATGATGATGATGATGATGATGAGTGTTGGTATCGGTGGCGGCGGCGGCGGCGAGTACGGTATTTTTATTCGCTTTTGCTGCTGCTGCTTTTTTTTAAGTTTTTGGTAAAGCAGTACTGCGGGAATAGGTAGTAGGTTCCCGAACCATTTTACTTTTTCCGTGCCGCTTTTTAGCACGGGCGTTTATTTTTTAGTTTTTAAGGCATGTTTTTTTTAGATTTAAGGATTTTTTTTTTTTTAGATTAGGGACCATATAACTAACGTAATATGCAAACTTTTTTCCACAGGTAATTATGGAATGAGAAAACCGGGAGCTTTAATAACTACGCTTGAAACGTTCCTTTTCTGGGAACGTGAATGGCCTAGTGGATAAGGCGACCGGTTACTGTTAACTAAGCTACGCGGTGTCCAGTAAGTATTTCGAACACCGCTGATGGATAGTAAAATCTCCTTTGACACCTAAAACACGATAGGTACACACCCACGCCCAGATCCAAATATTTATTTCTTCCTCTTTAAATCTATCCAAACCCTTCGACTATTTCTTTCAATCTATTTTGCTGTTCGCTCTTTCGTATTCCTCTATCTATCGTTTATTTTTTCATGCAACCGTATGACGATCGAACGGTTCGGTCTTAGTCTCGATGAATCGATCGGAAAAGTGGAAACGCCGTAGGGGTGCCCATCGAACCTTAGAGCGTTCACCCGAAAGCCAAAGTCCAAGTTCCGATCGACGAGAGAAGGTCTTAGAGCGTGGATTTATGTCGGGGCTGGGCGGGTATATAAACTCCTTGGATGGAAGGATCAGTACGTTCCGTGAACGCCCCAAAGTTCAAGGTTTGGATAGGACCGTCGCACTGAAAAAGGGGATTCACGAAGAAAAGGATTCGACTAGCCGAGTCGCCTTCGGACGCACATACGGTGTCTTTCCATCATAGCGATTAGATAAATAAACTAAAATTACACGGCGGTAGTCAGTTAGTCCTCGGAGAGATGCCTTCCTTTTCTTTCCGAGGGTGAAAATTTGTCCGAAGCGTTCGAAATAGCGTTAGGTTTGTCTAGCTCTTTAGTGAGTTAGTTCGTTAGTTAGATCTTCGGGTCGATCGTTTTTTTACCTCTCTCCTATCCTATCCCCAAAAAAACATCGATCCGCGAGCGAGCCCAGTGGTTCGCTCGAACAATGGTTTTTTTCGAATCTGCCCGTACATATCTCGTATTTACGTGATCGATTGCGTATTTATGGTTATGTACGGGCGGGTTCCCTTTAAAAAATACTTTCTCTTCTACTGAAATTTTTTTTTTCAAACCTATTCGGTTTACTCACGAACACTTATACCCAAAACACACAGGTTTCGAACGCTGATGACGACAGATGCTCACGGGCTCCCTGTCATCGTACGTCCCCGTCGTGGAGCCCGGTAATATCTTGAGATTCCTCCCTCCGAAAGAAACGAGTCTCTGTTACTCGAACCAACCAAACGACAAACCAAACGACAAACGTAATACGATCGAATAGAAAAAAAAATATATCGCGTCGTCGACGACGACGATTCATTCGCCTTATTCGTCTATTTTTCATTACTGTACATGAACGCATCCCAGTGAAGATTTTCGCGTTCGCGCATGCATTTGTTCATTGGGATGCGTTTCATTGCAGAATTCGTTCAATGGGCGACCGAGTCCGTTGTCCGTCCGTTTATTTTTATTTTTTTTTATATAAACGAGCCGGGACCAATCGATCGAGGTTGGTTCTCGAGCTCGTTCGAATAGTGGTGGATGATCATCGTCTCGATGGGGCGGTATTATTTTTTTTTGTATTCGATTAAAGACAGACACGACAAACACGCGACACGACAAACACGCGATACACGAACGCAGGAGGAGGGGTCGAAGATAGCTAAAGCGATGACAAAGAGTTTGGTACG
>JABUQX010102984.1:25000-35751 GCA_015478945.1 Trachelipus rathkii | reverse complement strand
GAATCACGGAGCTGGGGTAAATAGGGGGCAAAGAGGGATTGACCAGAGGAGACTAGAATAGCAGTAGGAGAAGGATGAGAGCTTTGAGTAGTCTGAGAGAAATATGGAAAGGGGGGATTTATCACCAGAAAGTTAAAGTATAAAAGTATGTTTGAACAAAACTTGCGTTTAACCAAGCGGTGTTGTTGGGTGTAAACGTGGCGGGTTGAATGCCAGACACACGGACCGCGGCTCAGGCACGCACGCTCTCGCGAGCGTATATTGAGATGAAGAGGATATGAGAGCCGAGCTCTCGCTCGCGCGTTAGCCAGAACAGGAGAGGATTACACATACGCGCATTACCGTGAGGAATACAGAGAGATGTTGATATTGGAGGAACGTGGGTGGTGGAGAGCACGGAGACCAGGGACAGCTAGAAATGGTTTGGGTCACTAGTGATGAATGGAGGAAGCAGAGATGGTTAGGACTAAGAGTTATTGGGAGGTCGGAAAGGGAATAGGAAGGAGAGAAGGGGGAGACAAGAGGAGATGGAATTGGATTGGAATAAAGGAGATGCTGGAGGAGGGAGGGATGAGGGAGGCAGAGGGTAGGGTGTTGGCGAGAGAATAGAGTGGGGTGGAGGGGTGGGTGGGGGGAGATGAGAGGAAGTGTGAATGAGAGAGGCTGTACGTACAATAGGTAAATAGGGGTAAAAAAGTGTTAAGGTAAAATAGCTAGATTGTTTCAGTTAAGATTTCTCCAATAGTGTCTATGTATATTATAATAAGACCTATCATTTATAATAATTAATATATATATCCTATAGCAATATAAATATATAAGATGTATAAATACATATAAGAGCTATATATATATATATTCCTTAAAAGATAACTGAATCAGAAACGAGAATTTTTAAAATAACAATTTTTTATTATAATACAAACATTTAAAAACTAAAAATAATATATGACCACCCTCACCACCCTCGCTCTCCCTCACCTCCCTCCCCTCTCCCGCACTATCACAAAACAAGTATTGAAGTGATTTTGTTTTACACCCTAACATTTTACAACAGCTTATACACAGCTGCTCACTTTTAATTACATCGCTGCTTCTCTCTAATCCTCCCCGCATCACCCACGCTTATAATTCTATACTGCAGCGCTAAAGAAGCCTCCGCCCTCGCACCAGCGGACCCTCGATCACGCGCTCCCCTCTCCGCGCGCGCTACTCCCGGGCCCACTAAATTACCTCCCAGTAATGCCTCACACCGTCCTCCGCTCGTATTCCTCAACGACTTCACACCTTCACCCGGCGCGACAACAAACATCTCACCATCAAGCTCGAAAGTGTCTTTGTTTGGTATTCAATTTACCAGCCTTTATACAGTGGCCTTTCTTATACCAGCATTAACGTGAGAAGAATCAGCTTATCAATATCCCACAATATTTCTGAAAAAAAATCACTTTGTAACTATCTTCTGCTCATCATAAACCTTACGATTCTGCTGCTTCAATTCAAAGTTTAATTGGGTCCTTTAAATATTATATAAGCTATTTCCTCGACATTTACGTGCACTCTATTCAGGTAAGCCTCCTTTCTAAGGATACTTTTCTAAATTTATCTTCCATTTTTCATCAAGTTTTACTTCATTTAGGTTATATCTAGCATCATCGGGGCCTGCGGTATCTTACGTAGTTGGTGGATGCCAGATTGTACAAAGTCTTTAAGATATAATCAATTTTTTGTATGGCAAATCCTGGTATATTAACGAAAAGCGCCAGTATTCACTCATAGCAGCCACTGACCAAATTAGACATCCATTCTCACCATTGTCCTCATCTTTCACAATATATCTGGTTATATGTTTCAATATTAGGAATGACTATAAGCTAGGAAGGTAAGAAGGATTGTGGAAAGATTAATATGAAAGCTTCCGTCTCAACAATACCTAACAGGATTCTGTTCTAGTTAGCATACTTTGTTTCTAATATCAGCTGATAGTGATAAAGAGTGGTTGTAAATGTCAACTTGAATTGGGACCGAAGATAATATCATTATGCCGTGTTTGAGGGTTGTGCAGAATGAATGAAACTGTGCAGAGATACCCCCATCCACGGCAATAATGCTCCCATTATTGAGGCTTCGTGAATTAAGATGATCGAGGAAACTGGAAAGTGCGTCATTGAAAAAGCCATTATGTATTATTAACTGTCATTTTCTCATACTCATTTATATTGGTGTACAAGCAACCTATCCCATCCATTATGGGTGATCACACTTCGTCACCACCTTTCCAGTCGCCTGTGTTTGGTGCAACTCCTCTCTACCATCATCTGTGGCAGCTTCCATTCTATTAATTTTTTTCCAAATTTTATGTTGAGGGAGAGTCTTTAATCTAATGTACAAATGATTTACTATCATTAAACGACGATTCAGCCCTTTAACCCTTCTCTGACAGCGGCCTGATTATTTATAAAAGGAACACATTTCCTCACACTTTATATGCATTTCCAACCCGACTTTCACATTTCCACTAGGATGCAATTTCTTCTCATCCTAACTAAATAGTTTTCAGTCTTTCTTCAGATGGTTTCCTAACCTTCTTTAACATTTTTATCATTATACGAGGTTATTTAAATAACTAATCTTGAAACTAGAGCACTCCATATTTCCTCAAATAAGATTTCAAGTTATAACAGTATATATTCTATCTCACAGGGACAACTCGTACTTGATACGGAAAGCAACACACTCTAGTGCTGATTTTTTTAGGGGTGAAGCTTACTCACAACATCAAATAACCGGTGGGGGGATCGGTAAGTAAACCTCTTTTATAATACTTTTTAAACGAATTACCTTTCCACACTTTGAATGAGGGAAAAACATTTGAGTTGCCAATCATTAATTTGTTTTAATTTTATTATCTATATCTGGCCAAAAAATGGAAATTATCTGGTGTGTGCCAAAAAGGGTATTTTGAAAGCCTTTGCTTTGAATGAAAAAACAGATCCGGACTCTGTCAATTCAAGGTTAAGAAAAATTATAAAAGCTAATCATAAATTAACTCGATAACTGAACACTTTCGGTCTAATCACTAATTCAATTATCGCTGCCATCATAACAAGATCATGCTATTAATTTTAAACCAATAATTAAATGTGTCATTGAGACGATCAAAATAAATATTGTAGTACCAAAGCGGATCTAATAATCGTACCTAAATTTAGAACCCATCATGAGATTTTTGAATTAATCATAATGGTTATATAATACATTTTAAAAATATTATTTCTGATAAAAAACTAATTAAAAAAACCCTCAGTTAATATATTTATATTCATGGCCATGCCTTCTAGCATCCCACACCACACTCCAATCCCATTTCTATTAAATCACTAACGCTTTATAATAGAAAGCGTCATACACCTTATTCACATCATCTAGCTGTCGGACCTACTACAAAAAGCATAACGCGGACATTACGAACGTAAATTTCTCCTCATACCATACTCGTACAAGTACGAATATCATGCACATAATCCGAGCAATTCACATTAAACCCAGCCTGCTCATAAGTAGTAAGCTCATAGTATCTCTACATAAATTTGTATCAAACACATCTTTAAATATTAAAAATAAATGTCATAATATCTACTTAAATCAAAAAACCACTACCATCTGATCATTCCTCTTCACTCGTATAACACCGTCAAACTAATAACAATAAAATCACGTAATTAAAAAAAATAATAAAAATCTAGAAAATCATAATAGACTAAACAAGAAAATAACACACAAAAATATATAAGAAACATAACATGTTATTAAACTTTAGTTTTTAAAGCACGTAAGCCAGAAAGTTTAAAAGCGTAAGCAGAAAGATTTAAAGGCCAGTATAAGCGAACAGGTTAAAACTAGATTAAAGGCAGTAAAAAACAAAAGCATTAGCTATCAACCCTTACGCTGCTAATCACCTCTATATATTTACTACTGAATTTACTCCAGCTTAAAGCGTACCTCTAAATGTTATAAAATATATGATTAAGTTTAACTTAAATGCAGTCAAAACATGTGAGTTATTAAAGCAGTAAACACACTGAGGTTAAAGCAGTAAAAGCATGAGTTAAAGACAAGTTAAAGGCCAGTAAAACAAAAGCATACTCAATCCCCTCTAGGTTGTTAGGTAATAACACATCTATTGATTTACTGATTTATGCTTTAAAAAGGTAGTAAATGTATAAATGAGTCTAAATAAGCAAGCAAAACCGGAAGAATAAATAAATGGTGCCAGTACAAACATTGAAAAAGCATACTAATCCCCCCCTAGATGTTAGGTAACACCTCTATATATTCGTATATGAGCCACTGCAACTCTTCAGATGGATCTGTTGAGTTTACAAAACAGTAATAAAAAATGATTTTTTACATAAATATTTTCTGATAACAAATATAGTCAAAGACTAAAATGATGACATCATAGTAAATAATTTGGAAAAAACGAAAATTTCTTTGAAATAGTTCATTTACACATCATTGAAAAATACCACTCTATAACTTAACATACTCTATCCTCGTTATCATAGCCGCGAGAAACTCATGTTCTTGTGCGTCCTGAAAGCGACGCAACACGCGGGCGGCGGTTTAGAAGAAAGAAAAATACTCGCAGATAACCTGCGAAGGCCGCACGGCAAGCCGGGCCGGAGCGACATATTAGAACCGCCTCGCCCGGCCGCCGGGCGGGGGCGGTTTGGCGACGGGTGTATCCATTTCAAAGAATGCGCTGGACGCGGACAACTCGTAGATCTCGACGTCTCTTGACGGTCATAGTACACAATACTCCACAACAACTGTAAGGTAATCTCTCTTAGATATATAATTCTGTCAGGCTACTAAAGATAGTCTCCAAAATAAAAATAATATAACTAACACCGTAGTAGGATAAAGAAATTTTCTAGCACCAAAGATTTAATAGGTTATCAAACCATTACGAGATAATTACAAACAATCACCTATATATATTAACCTAGGGAGTAGAAAAATCCATATATAAAGGAGGGCAGGAATATAATAAAAGGCCTCATGGGAGGAGGCTTAAGAAAAGTGCATTTAGAAAAAAGTGGAACTTCCAGTTATGGGCAACTAAATGTGGAACATAACAATTAGGCAAAAATGATGGCCACCATAACACAACATTAGGGCCACTACAACTTATGGCAACTCCAATGGACACTCACTTCGGCAAACTATACGAATATGGCATACAACTTGCAACTAACACATCTAGGACAATAACAATAAAAAAAAAAAAAAAAAAAAAAACAACAACTGGCTTATGTATACTTTTCATCCTTTTGCTAATATCACATACCAGACAAACACACATACACACACAATGTAAAAGACACACATAGCTATTTACCTTTGCCGTCAGCAACTAATGATTCTTCCTGAAATGGATCAAATTATTATTAAAACCATGAGCAAAATTAAATACGTCTATATAAAATAAAAATTGTTAAACATGTACCTAAGTAACTTCTAATAAAGCAGATGAATTTTGTTTTGTACGTTCGGTGAATAATAAGTTGTAAATGTAAGTTGACAAGTATAATTATGGAGGATGTAAGGTAGATGTCATAGTGGAATGAATGATTATCAAGTAGTTGAATATAGCCTACCAAACCAAAGTTTACCCTGTGGGTTGGTGTGGTGTGGTTGTAGGTGTGTGACAGATCCACCCATTCTGCTCGTAAAGGTGGTGGTAGCGGTGGTGGTGGATGTTGTGGTGGAAACTCCGGTGAACAACCACCTGAATAATGATGATGGTTAGGTTGTATTTTCTTATTGATCTAATTTTTAAGAAGAAACATACAAAAAAGGATAAGCCGCTAAGGGTACGGCAAAGAGATATAACAGTGGCAAAAAATGACCCATGGTATAAAATGGCAAGGAGGCCAGAGGCGAGTAAATACATGGGATGAGCAAAGACAAGGTTAAAGACAATCCAAAAAACAAAGGGGATAAAGCACCCAAAAAATGAACGCCAAAATTACCGTGGGGGAAAAAAATGACCCATGGAAGAGAACAAAGGCTGGTCGAAAAAATAATATAAGAGTGAGGGAGATACACGAGTGGCTAAACGCAACCGTTTTGCGCAAGGGCCTATCGCTCGAGGGTGCTGATGCAATGTCAGGGTTGCCGAAAAAATTGGGGGTTGCCAAAAAAAAATTCAGGGTTTTGCACAAACCAATTGGGGGGTTGCCAAAAAGATTGAGGCGTGCCAAAAATCCGTGGCGGGCAAAAAACTGACCCATGGAAGAACAAGGGGTTGAGTACGAAAAAAAGGTCAAGCGCCAACAAGCGCTAACAAAGGCAATAAAAAGGTCAACGAAGGTTGCGTAAAAAAAGTCCAAGCTCAAAAAAGTCGAAGCTCAAAAGAAGGGAAAAGGAGGGGCGAGAGTTTTAGGAGCATAAGCAAATAAATAGCCGCAATCCCTATAAGATAAACCATCATAATGCAATGTAAACAGATAGTGAGATTTATATACAATATTACTATATACTACTATAATATAATTATATACTAATATATTATAATAGTAAAAGTAATACAAAATCTATAATCATAAAACGCCAAATCAACTTTACAATTAGTATATATCTTTATATATATATTATAATATATATATACTATATTATATATAAATATATACTATATATAATATAAATATAATATTATAATAAAAATACTTATAATAAATAATATACAATATTATAAAATTTAGTAAGTTTACTTAGAAAGATAAATGAAATATTTTTTCAAAAGTGGCAACGCCGCTGCTTATACGGACATTAGTAAAATGATAATAAGATACTAATCAAATAATTAATATTATAAAGAGTACAAATTATAAATTTGTTATTTATATTTTAATTGGAAAGCACATTTCTATAAATTAAATATAATTTGCATAACGAAGTCGTTTTTTGGCCACAAGCTATCCCGGGCAATGAAAAGCAAAGAGAGCTGCCAGCTCCTGAAGAGGAAAATTGGATCAATAAGGGGATTTTGCTAGAATCCAAATAGACAAGCCTTCATCGCGGAGGAGAGACTCGACGAATATAAGTAAGCTGATGAAACGATGGAGAAAGTTGTGGAGAGGTTCCCATACTGGAAAGAGAAGAGAACTGAGAAAGATTAGATAATATAGCAAGAAAGAAAAGAGCTTCTTATGGCTTTTCGGCGAGTCTCGTTCTTGAGAGAGTGGTGCCTAGTTATCCCCAAATATGAATTCGATGAAAAGAGGTTTTGAGTAAGAAAAACAAGTGATGTCATTATGGAATCTGTGGAGATGAAAAAGCGGAGAGATTCGAGTCAGTTTTGTTTCGCGGCAGATCTGGAGGAGGGAATGGTGAAGACAGGGGGGTTGCAAAAGGCGGCGGTTTGGGGGAACGCAGCGGTGTAACAAAATGGCTCAATTCGATAATTGCAATGGAAATGGGAATATAGACCATATAAACAACAGTTTAAAAGCAATGCGAATTTCAAATATATATATGGAGGAAGTTAAAACATATTCGATGTATAGAGTAAATGATCGAGAAATCCGAAAGAAATGTTGAATCAGGAGGCGTGTAAAGGTTTAAATTAAGACAAGAGGTATAATATTTTTACAAAGGTTACAAGCACAATTGTAATATAGAGAAGGTCTTAATTATTATTAAGTAATATAATGGATGGATTATTAAATGTATTTGTATTTTAGGCCATTCTTAAATTAAAATTATTTGCATGAATCAGTTCTTTATGCAAGCTATGAATAATATAATTAATATAATTCACTTATATAATTACTACTATAAATATAAAATATAAATTAATCTATAATATATATATATATATATAAATTAAAATTAATATACTATAAATATACATAATAACTAAATAAGAAACCAAAACAAAATATAAATAATAATCAACTAAATAAAAGTAATATAAATAATAAAATAACTAATATATAATGGTATACACTCAATATATGTGAAATTGCTGTTACATCTTATAAATAAATATTAAATATATATAAGTAAATAATATATATAATATATATATAAAATATACTATAATTAATCTAAATATTATATTAATAATATATATAATAATCAATAAATATAATATAATATATATTAAAATTATAATAATACTATGAATAATCATATGATACTAATACAGATAAATATTAATATATCGTAGTTATCTAATGAAATTAACGTAAATCTAAATATTTTGTTCTGTATATACAAGTGGGCAAATCTTTTAATAATAGTAATTGATTATACTATACAATAATCTATATTAATATGCTATAGACAATCCCATTTTCATATATAATAATTTAATACACAATAATACACAATAATTATGTAATAATAAACTAATATTAACACAATACAATCAATAAATATAATAATAATATATATATAATATTATAATATAATTCATATAAGTAATCATAATATATACAAGGGAGCGTGTAAGTGGGCATTACCCCTCTGAATGAGGGGTAAGACCCCACCCCAGCCCCGCCTACCTTTCAGAAAATATCTAGACGAAATTTTTTCTAGAAAAGCTTGGAATAAAAAAATTGCCTAAATTGAAAATTTACCTCATGGGGTGAATATTTATATAGTAAACATTATGGTGAAGTTCCTATTTTAATTCTTTCCATCAATCCGTTTGGCCAATTAGAAAAATAGTTTTCACTAAAAATATTTGAAACATTAGAAAGCGAAATTGACATAAAATCGTGGACTTTTAATCCATTTACAGTTTTAATAAAATCGTATTTAGTCTATTTAAAATAACCCTTTGGAAGAAGTTAACGTAACCCTTAATTCGAAATTGACTAATGTACACGGACTTTTCGATCCAGAAGTGCTTTCTACGCCAAATGACGAAGATTAAATCTTGGTTACAAGATGAATATCTGACCTGAGCATTATTATAGCACAAATGGTGGTTCATCCATTTTTGGATAAATTATTATAGAATAGCGATTTCAAAAACATAAGGACTTATAGACATTAGACTTGTCCCGTTTCTTAACCAGATTAATTACTAAATACATAACGAAAAATTAATTTAACTACAAGATTTTCCCTATTGTAGTATTATCAAAATGATTGAAGAAAGATATATGTAAAATGTTTCTTCATGCAGCCGTCCTAGACGAAACTATGTAGAAACGCTAGATGTCTATGAAATAATGTGGGAAATGACAACAATGGGAAATGATAACAAACAGCTTTGTTGATGCAGCACCATAACGCAACAAACTTGGATGCAACTAGAAAATGCATTGGGTATGTAGTTGATCTAAATCTACATCTCTATTCCTTTCCAAATATTATGAATGAAGGATACTACCATCACAAAATTCTAAATAGCAACCTCTCCCTGTTTCAACCGACACAACCTTGAAAGATCATGATATCTTTCAACACATAATAAATTAAAGCATATTAAAACGTTTACTCAATATAGTAAACTAGATTGAGACACGGAATAAGTATTGAAGGTATAGCTTTACTTCACTCAAACATTCACAAAGCGGAAAAATCGGAAGTAGATCGATGCAGTAATTACAACTTTTGGCAAAAAAGTCAGGAGAAATTTTTTTTTACTATAGGTAAATTTTGCTCATTTTATTTTCTATTCATCATATATATATATATTATATATATATATACTATATTATAAATAAAGTTACAAATTTAAATACTAACTAATATACTATAATATCAGTAAATAAGTATATATATAAATATGTATATATACTATATATTATATACTATATTATATTATTATACTAAAATAGGCAAAAATATCATAAATAATATCACTATCCCACATAATACTCTATTACTATATATATATTATAAGCCTATAATAATAACTATACTTATATAATATATCATATAACCCTCTATATCATACCTCCCCGTCCGTATAACGGTAGATATAATTCTCCAAGCAACCCCCCCCCGAAATTTTTGTCACCGTACGCCCTTGTATATATATACCTCTCCCTATATCACTATCTACTTACTATCCTATATATATATATATATATATATATATATATATATATATATATATATATATATTTATATATATATATACTGTGTGTGTGTGTAACATCCATATATATATATATTATTTATATACTATATATATATATATATATATATATTATATAATTATATATATATATACTTATATATATATTATATATATATATATATTTATTATATATATTATAATATATAAATATAATATTATACTATATATATATATAATATATACTATATATATATATATAATATATTAATTTAGAATCGAAAAATAAGTTACACACATATGCTCTTTTTCCTTCCTAACATATCTAGTTTTTAAGGTATCGACACCAAATTTTCTTCCCCATATATGGCAAAGTGTACTCTCTAATAATAATTTATGTCACACACAACTTTTTTTGACATAGTAAAGCTTAACATTTTTGAACTCAGCAAGTTTTTAGACAGAATTCTGGCTGAAATAAACTATTGTTATATCAATTTAACGTTACTTTAACACCTAAAAATTTTCTTCCCCATATATGGCAAAGTGATCTCTAGGATAAAATTTATTAAAACTATTTTTTTTGAAATAGTAGCTTTAACATTTTGAACTCAACAAGTTTTGGTTCAGAATTCTGCTGAAATAA
>JABUQX010102984.1:12500-15000 GCA_015478945.1 Trachelipus rathkii | reverse complement strand
TTATCCGTTTAATAGTTTCCCAAGAAGTTGAATATCACATTTTTAATTGATTAGGGGGTTAGGAAGAAGTCTTATAAGCCACATTTCCCCCCTTATTTTATGGAGTTCTAATTATCGTATCCCCCTCAAACTTGATACCGCTATAGCTGGTGGTGTCACGTTCCCGGAGACTCTGTTTCACCAGCTACACTCACCCTAAGAAGGTGCTGAGCTCTTTGTCGGAAATAGATATGCGGAAAATAAACAGCCGAAAGGACTCTGCTAAGGAATAGGAACCAGAGAAGGAAATGGAACAAGAGAAAGCTCATGATGCGGAGTCCTGAACCGGAGCCGTAGCCGGTTCTGGAGCTGAATCTTGAAATAAACATATAACAGCCCAAATAAGTCTATTAAATGATTAATTATAAACCCGTAGAACCCGATTTTAAAGGTTTTAGAACCCTCAAGGGTGTTTAAGGATACCCATTACTTGAACTAAGAACATAACGTATCATAACATACCTAGCATACATAAGCACGAATAAACTGTTAACATTAACAAAGTTTCCTGCTTATCAGCGGAATAGTAGTTAACATTAACCCCAAAACTTAAACCCACTTTTCTAACATATCTACAACATATCAATGTCAATTTAACATTATAGTAATATTTAACAAAACCTAACAATAGTTATCATAACTTAACCTATCTGTTATACTGATCAACGAATAAATACTAACATCAGTAAAGCTAACAAAATATTACCTGAATTTAGAACATAACGTATCAAAACAAAATCTAACAATAACTTATCATAATTTAACTAACATATTGAGCTACGAATAAATACTGACATTTCAAAGTTTTAGCTTACCATCAGCTATTAACATAGCAATATCAAACTTTATTTTACATAGCCAAACAAAATCTGTAATAAAGATTTTATTATTAATATCAGATACACAAACTTATAATTATAATATTATAATTATAATTAAATTAAATTATAATTATAATTATAATTATAATTATAATTAAATTATAATTATTAATATATAATTATAATTATAATTATAATTATAATTATAATTATAATTATAATTATAATTATAATTATAATTGTTGTAATTATAATTATAATTGTTGCAATTATTATTATTATTATATTATTATTATTATATTAATTATTATATTTTATTTTATTATTATTCATTATATATTATTATATTATTATCTATTATTATTATTAATTTAGTTGTATTCGGTTCCTCCAAGTTAATGCATTATTGTATAAAATATTCCAATTTAGATTAAATTTTAATATTTAAAGCCTTGCGGGGATGGTGCCAGCCGGCCCAAAACATTGTAATTTTAATAAATGTTTGGATTTGTTCTCGCCATATGTTCCCTCTCTCTTTCTCCTCTCCATATATATAAATATATATTAATATATTAATTAATTTATATTTATATATAATATATAATATATATATATATATTATATAATAGAGTCATCTTTACTATTTGTAGCCTATGAGATCATGATCATATATGTCTGAAATAAAAACTTCGATACACTAAGTTTATTTCAAGGTCTATGAATATAAGCATGCATGGTAAAGTCAGATAGATTTTATTACATTCATTGTTGTGAATGTGCCGGAATGAATTACTGGGGTATGTCAACAATATAATCAAAAACGAAGTGACAGAATTCAAATTAGAAAATACTACTCTCTATCTTGGAAAGATCGATCGATATAGTTGCAAACATATTCTTTCTATATTCTCACATTGACTTATGTGTCAGTGCTAAAACTTGCAATGCGCATCTACGATGAACTGAATCATTTTTGATAAAAGCGATATTCATAGTCGTGCATATATGTGGGCCGCTCTTCATATGTTTCGCACCAGGTAGAGGAGACAGAAGGTTATCAGGGATGAGATGAAAATCTTCTGTGAGTTTTTACGGTTATCTATTCTTTTTGACTAAATTTGAACATAATGAGATCTGACATACAGTATGAAAGAAAGATTATTGTTGTGAGTCATTATTTGAATTTACGTTTTCTTTAAGCGTAACAGATGAATTCGCTGGTTCATGTGGACATAGTAGTATAACATTATTTAAAAGTATTGTATATTTAATGAATATGATTAAATTATATAAAAATGCCTCGGACAATCGATGGATAGGACTCCATTACGGCGAAAAAATAATTATGTTAATAATACATCATTTTTTTAATAGAGGAGATCATTAGACCAAAAAATACAAATGTGACATGTATATTATTCATAGTTTGTTAGCTGTGTATTTTTTTCAAGAAATATATATAACTTTTTTAAAGACTATTATATTTATATATTACAATTACAAGTATAAATATAGAAGATGTCTAGCTTTTGTATTATATCGAAAATTACTAAAACCATAGAGGTGTGAATTTAATTAAACAATTAAGAACACAATGTGCAGCAATTACGTGTTTAAGAATGCTCTCTACTCGACAATCA
>JABUQX010102984.1:0-7500 GCA_015478945.1 Trachelipus rathkii | reverse complement strand
AATATATATAATAATTAATATTAACATATAATATATATATATATATATACTATAATATAATTAATATTATATATATTTAATATTATATATATTATATATATAATTAATATTAATATAATTAATTATTAATATATTTAATATATATATATATATATATATATATATAATTAATATATATAATTAATTATTATTAATAAATTATATCTTATATATATATATAT
Organism: Trachelipus rathkii; assembly: GCA_015478945.1. Classification (NCBI taxonomy): domain Eukaryota; kingdom Metazoa; phylum Arthropoda; class Malacostraca; order Isopoda; family Trachelipodidae; genus Trachelipus; species Trachelipus rathkii. The sequence continues at coordinate 7,279 of JABUQX010102984.1, read as the reverse complement.
ATATTAATATAATATAATGTATATTATATAATATATATTAATTTAATATATTATATATTAATATATATTAATATATTAATATATAATATATATTAACATATATATAATATTATATATATATATATATATATTATATAGATATATATATATATATAATTAATTAATAAATTATGAATAGATAGATATATTATATATATGATATTAATATATATATATTATATATATATATATTATTAATATTATTATCATCATCATTCATCATTATCATCATTCATCATTACATTACTATCTCAACTACCATTTTTTATCTCACCTCTAAGACTTATTCATTTAATTTGTAATATATATATATGTAAGGTGTATAGTGATGACGATAATCAAGTACCGTGAAATAAGAAAGATGTGAGAGGAGAGGGTATATACGCCATATATTATATATAGGTACTATATTAATAATATATATATATATATAAGATAGGTAAGATATATATATATAATATATAATATATATAGAAGAATATGACACAGTCGAAAGAGAAGCCCTAGCTATATATATATCGACTTATCACTCCCGCGTTTAGTCACTTATCTAGTGAGAACTACGCCGCAGTATCAGAAATTTCACAGCTATAGAACCTTCGGACAGGGATCCAGCCGTAGCGACCTTCACTATTATTAGTACATCTTCGCCAATGTGATATGGTATAGTCATCTTACGCTCCAATGTAGCCACAACCATACACCCCCAAAACCCTAGCCCCGATATTTACTTATTACTAATATTAATGCACTTTCTTCATCTGACTACTCCATAATAGACCCTAAATACTCACCATTTCCACCTACCTTCAACATATCTATTATCGCTGATATACGTACATATCCGATTTGGTTTATTATTCTTTCTCATAAGTCTATCTAGATAACAGTCGATTCCTAATCAACATCTACCATACATAATAATACTCATCTGTGTGTTAATCCAAACCGACTTAATTATAGACATCTATCAATCTGGTTCACAACTCCACCTCATCCGGGGTGCAGCAATGAGAGCCCCTTAGTTCAAGGAGGGAGATGCTCAACATTTATTAATATTGTACTCTCTTAGATCAAATTATACCTCTTATATCTCCATTGTCCATATCTCTGACCTTACCCGAATATCACTATTACATTAAAACATATCCATTTGTACAATTCTTAGCGGAACCTCATAAGACATAGATTATATCCTTAGTGTCAGACACTCCAGACTAGGTAGGTCTCTCTCATCGAGTGCACCAACGTGGATTTTAATTGAACCATAGCTCCTCTTTTCTGTCATCTTCACAACTAACTTTCTATCTCGACCTCGCGCTCTCTGTGCTCTCACACTTTTCTGTCGCAAATCAATATATAACATAAGGTTCTCCTTATACATATATTGCACACTCTTGAGATTGCTCTCCTCGCCTCCATCGTATATAGCTCGCTAAACTCACACCGAGAGACTTGTCCTCACGTTCATACAAACCTATTTATACAAGAACTCTATAACTTCTATCTATTTCTCCTACTCTCAAGCTCTCTCACCAATATTAGTAGTGAATGATGAATACCCCGATGCCAGAATTTTTGATTTTTACCTTCAGTATCCTCCTCAAATATACTCTGCTGTGTCATTTTCACTGCAGCTCATACCTCTCATTGAAGGAATGATCTAAACATCGATTGAATTCCATACAATTTAGTTTCCCGTTAATTGGTAGTTTTTTCTCTATTAAGTATAAAGTATATATATTATATATTATATATAATATATTATATTATATATATATATATATATATATATATGAATATATAGGTAATATATAAATATATTATATTAATATATATAATTATATAGTATGTGTATATATTAATATAATATAAGTATATTAATATATATATTATATATATATATATATTATTATATATATATATTAATATATATATATATATATATATAATTAATAATATTATATATATATATATATATATAATGATTATATATATATATACTATAATAATATTTATGATTAATATAATATACTCAGGAATATGAGCAGATTAAGTAATTGATTTGAATTTTGAGAAAGTTGTGTGTATATATATATATATAAAAGTCTCAAAAGTTTTCATATCATTATTCTATAATGTTGTGTTGTTATGGTAGGTAATATCCAGTTTGATATAGTAGTGTTGGCAATTTTATGGTTTGTTACCTATATTTGTTAAGAAGGATTATGAGGGGTAGAAAAGAGTTAAAATATTATTGCTCAGATAGAATAGTAATTATAATAGAGAGCATCTATATTTCAGTCTCTTATCATTGAGTGCTACTCGATGGCAAAGCTATATATGTGGTATATCTCTTGTGGTGCTCTAGAAGATCGATCCATAGTGAGGTGAAGAATTATTTTGGGAAAAAAAAGTGATAACAAGATATATACAATTGTTAGATGTAGATTATGGATATTATGTGGATCAAATTTTACATAGTTACAGTTGAATTGAACAATATGTAATTATGGGAGATATATATAACTCACGAAAGATGAGAGAGAAGTGACTCAAAATTGTATTAGATGTATTATGAAGGATTTGCAACGGGGTATCAAAAAAATAATAGAGGAGTGTAAATAAGAGAGAAGCACTCAGGACAAAGATAAGTTAGTGAAATAATAACTAAATGGTGAAATATAAGATGTGATATAGCTTTCTTTGCAAGGTGAGAAGTCAAAGAGTATTATTTGCACTGATTTATCAGCGCAGCTCGTAGATTGTTTAGAATAAAATCACGCAGTCGAAGTAATTTGGTTTTAATATTAATAGCGGGAGTGAGGCAGGGAATGTGCTATGTCTCCTCGGCGATCCAATCTTTATATTAGTGAGCATGTGTGAATTTATGATAAGAACACATTATGTATAGAGTTAGGCACCAATTATAACCCAGAGATCTTCCTATTTTTTTAAATCTAAAAAAAATGCCAAAAAATACTGCTAAATATAGCATTTTCTTTTAATAAGGTTAAAAAATAAAATGGACCTAAAGGTATAGATTTTTCCCCCTTATTATTCGTAGTTGCCCAAAGCCGATTATTAAGATGAATGTTGTTAAAAAGCGACTTTAGAAAATATTTTTAGTAGGATTGCACAAGGAGAACGATAATTTTGATAAGTAGAATTCGCTCGAGTGTTAACGAATAATCCTATCTGTGACACTCACGATTACAAATTCCGTAGCAATCACACCCTCGAACATATTTAATGTTTTTTTAGGGGCCATCCAGACTGGTCGACGGGTCAGGATGATACGGTGGCGTGTTCGTTGTCCATCTGTGGTGGAGAGTACTCGCGTGGAGCCCTACGTGAGTATTGATAAGGTATTGTGTGTGAGTTAAGAATGATATAGAAAGTGACTGAAGGTGTTTTGAGGTTAAGAGGGACTGCTAATCACTCATATGCATATATAGAGTAAATAGTAAAGTAGAGTATATGGAGAAGTAGAATATAATATGAGAGAGTAGAAACGTTTTATTATAGAAAGAAGTTAAAGATATTGTTAAAGATGGTTGTGTATATAGAGTAAGTGTGTGACAAATACGTACGCGTTTTTTTATAAACTAGTATTTATTTCAGCGGTTCATTGTCTATGAGTTTTTGTTTAGTTTAACATTTCTTTCTTTCTTTATTCGAGTTAGATGATTGTTAGAGAAGCAATCGTAGTGAAAGAAAATGTAAAATTAGTTTGAAAAAATGAGCCTAAAAATCGTTATGTATTTTTACAAGGAAAAGGGGTGATTAAAGATCTCTCTTCTTTATTTTAAACTAATATTTTGAGATAGTCAGAGATTTAGTTTAGTGGAAAATTTGTGCAAGATCGGCACTAAGCGTGGTACTCTAGTGTGCTCACAAGATTAAATTGCTTTGTTTGTAAAATTAAAGCCCAATTGATCGTGCAGTCTCTACGTTAATCGAGGGATATATATAATTTTGGGTTTTAAGATACCTGTTGTTTAATGTTATAGTTAGTGGACCTCCTCACTGGTCTGTGATTTTTTATATGAGTATAGATTTATTAAATTTTAGTACAATATGCTTCTGGTCAGAAGAGAATATTGGACAATTAGCCATGTGAGTATAAGGTTTCCGTCTGTCTTTAGGTGTTTTGCGCGAAAAAAATGAAATGTTAATGTAATATAGATGTAAGGTAATAATATAAAATGAACGTATTATTTTAGGAGTTGTTATGGTATTTGTCTGTTACAATGCGGTTGACGTCTTGGAATTATATGTATATGAATAAATGAGTTAAAAGCTACGTGAGATTGGTTTTCGCTCTGTAAGTGCTACAGTTATCATGACAAAATAGGCCTGTTGGAGTTATGACAGAAACTTTACCGGATTGGAGTGTTTATAAATTCGGATAGTTAATTAAATTGTTGCGTAGGATGTGTTGTTGGAAGGTCGAAAACTCGGTTAGTGGTGGAGACAGAAAGAAAAAAGATGGACATGAGTTCAGTGAAGGAATGCGCTCGTGTAATAGAATTATGAAATGGTGATGTTTGGCAGACGCGAGAAGAGAAGAATTATGGTTGCGTAATACAGAAGTTGATATGGCAGCAAGCGTCCGTTCAGTTTTCTGAGGTGGTATAGTTATACTACCACCACCCTGGGCCAAAGGATTTATTTTATGTAACCTGCCACAGTTTGATCGAGTAGTGTACTTATGTGAGGGGATTCGTGCGCATGGATCCGTGAAGCGTTCTAGGGTGGGATTGGTGTTACTAAACTAGCGACGAGTTCTCTTCTTATCCTATGTTTTAAAAGGTGGGGGGAAAATCACCCAGTTATAAGGGGGGAGCTTGGTTTTCTATTTCTACGTTGCTTATTTTTATTTTATGTTCTACTATTTTCTCGGTTTCCGGTATACTGTTTACGCCTCGCTTAGAAGCCACCAGTCTTCGGGAGAGAAGAGGGTTAGTTTAGTTGATGATGTATCTGATGATAATTGGTAGATGATGATGCATATGATGACATGATGATATGATGATGATGAATAATGATATGTATGATAAAATGACTGATATTATCATTGACTACGTCTATATACATAGTTTTATGGTAACTTACTACTTTCTCGATATATAGTATATAGTAAAGAGTAATAAACTATAATCATTTTAATTACACTATAATAATATAGATCTATTACGTTATTATATGATGTTATTACTCCATATAAAATATAGTTATTGATTATATATTTAGTAAATATTATATAATATATATTCTAATTAATATAATAAAATAAATGAAACTAAATAATAATAATAAAATATAATAATAAATCTTGTAGTATATATATTTATCTATAATATTGTTCAGATTTGTTCAAGGAACATTTTTTCAAGTACATAGTACATAGTACTGAGTACTCATATAATTTGTTCAAGTTACCAAGTTTAAAAGTAACAGAGTACTCTAGAAATTTGTCAAGTACATAGTACAAGGTACAAGTTCACATATTATTTTATATGAGAAAACTATATACAGATAATTTTTATATTTCGTATAAATGTATTTCATAATTTTGTTATTTTATTCTGGACATTAGTTTACTATACGCTATATAATTAACAATTTACTATTTATATGAAAAAAAAAAAAAAATTATTATATATATAATAATGTAGTGATTTTTTTTACTATATATTTTAATAATTAATAGTCAAATATAGTTATAGGATATTTAATAAAATCAGACTCATGTTATTGCCATGATATGATTATATATTGTCATAAATCAATAAAATATAAATAAATATTTGATAAAGTATATCAAAGTGATTTTATTATTAGTTGTAATTCTTGGTTTATATTTTTAAGTATATAAATGAATATACCATCCTAATCGCGAGGCAAAGGTAATGTAAGTAGAGAACATATTTATATATATACTATATAGTTAAGTATGAGGAGAGTTAAATATATATGCATATTTATTAATAATAATATATTATAGTATATAACTGTAGGGTAATATTAATTTCTAAGCTTGTATTTAGGGTATATATAGGTATAAAATTATATATATAATACAGGTATTAAAATATAAATACTAATAGATTAAAAATTTATAACATTAAAAGATATATATGAAATTATATAATAAATATATATATATATAGTATAAATATTATAAAATATATATATAATTATATATATAATATATATATAATATATATATATACAATATATATGTAATATATACTAAATAAAATATTATAATTATACTTCGTAGTATAAATATATATATATAATAATGATATATATATGATATATAGTATTATATATATATATATAGTATATATAATTATATTGGATATAATTATATATATTTTATTACAACATAATTTTATATATATTTTATACTATATACCGAAAAATATATTTGATAAATAAAGTAAAATAGTAAAATATACTTATATACTCAATTAAATAAGTTTACTCTGATAGTGTAGTAATTATTATAGTGAATATGATATGACTAACTGAAATATAGGTTATATACAGATTAATATATATATATATATAATATAATATATATATGAATATATATAATAACTTTATATATAAACTGTAATATATATATATAATATCTCTATAGGTATATATCTATTGCTATATCTACTATAAAGATATTACCCTAAGTATGAAAAATACTTAATATATAAGGTTATTATATTAATATATATATATATATATAACATATATATTATTTATCATTATTATATATTTATTTAGTAGTAATTATTATATATTATATATATATACTATATATCTATATATGTTAATTCATGATATAGCTTAAGAGAGTAGGGCATTTATAATTAATTATTAAATATATAATATTATATTATAGTTATAATTTATATACTATATATCATCTATATAATCTATCATTACATCATTTCATTATTACTGCTCTAATCAATCATACCATCTTTATAATTTACCAATCTAAATCATCTATATACTAACTTCATTCGTAATCGATTATCCATATCTACCGACTCATATTTTATATCTCTCTGCTCCCCAAGACTGGAAAGGTAGAACCGGAGAATAGCTGTATACACTGCATCTCTGGAAAACAGAAAAAATAGTGGGTTCTACGCCCACAAATACTAATACTACAAAGACCCATACAGAATAGTACCCGAGAATAGAATTGGAGCCCAGAGAGCCCTAG
>JABUQX010102983.1:10000-16275 GCA_015478945.1 Trachelipus rathkii | reverse complement strand
GATAGAGAGTGGCTTGTGTATTCTGTTAGCAAAGGATGTGTTTATTGTGTCCCTTGTAGACTTTTTTGGAAAACGTTCATAGTTTGCAGCGGAAGGTTATAATAATTGGAAGCATGGTAAATCTAGAATTCAGTCTCACGAAAATTCTAATACACACAGATCTGCAATGGTTAATTAATTAGAAAGATGTAATTACTTGACAGTAATCTGTTAGAACATTTTGAGTTACAGAAACGCTATTGGAGAGAAATTTTGCGGAGAGTAGTAGCTGTAGTGAAATCTCATGCAATAAGAGGTATGTCATTACGTGGTATTGAAGTATTTGGATCAAATAGAAGTGGAAATTTTATAATGTCTTCAGAAATGATCGCTGAATTTGATCCATTTTTGTCCGAACACATCCGTCGCTTTGGAAACCATGGAAGTGGAAACACGTCATTTATCAGCAACAACTTTTGATGATTTTTTAGTTATAATGGCTGAGAAAGTTTCGCAAGCAATAATCGATGAGCTGAAAGTCGCCAAGTATTTCTCCATAATAGCGGACTCTACTCCTGATATAGCTCACATTGGTCAACTAACAGTTGTGCTTCGTTACGCAAAGTCAGATGGTGTGCCAGTTGAGCGTTTTTTACTATTTGTTCCAAATGCGGGACATAAAGGAACTGATTTATTTGATGCCATAATGTGTGCTATTCGTGAAAATAATATGAACTTTACAGACTGTCGCGGACAAAGTTATGATAACGCCTCAAATATATCCGGATTGTTTAATGTTGTCCAAGCTCTAATTAAACGACAAAACAATATGGCAGTTTATGTACCGTGTGCAGACCATTCCCTTAATCTTGTTGGAAAAAAACGCTGTAGATACATGAGTAGAAGCAATTTGATTTTTTTTTAGAAGAATTGTACTCATTTTTCTCGGTATCTACGTATCGATGGGATATTCTAAAAAAGGAACCTACCACTTGGCAACCCTGTATTAAAGAAACTTAGTGGAACACGATGGTCAGCCCGATACGAAGCCTGTTATGCCCTTTGCAATGCGTACAAAAGTGTGGTGAAAGCTTTAAGTGATATTTCTGATGACACTACTCAGAAAGTAAAAATACGGCACGATACTGCATCTATTTGTTCAAACCTTCAGAAAAGGGAGACTGCTCTTATGGCTTACATATGGTGTTCAATTACAGAAAGACTTAATGCTGTTAATACATTAACAAAGATTCAACGTGTTAATATAGATTTAGGCTGCAGCTAATGTTTACAAATCTTTAATGGGGTATTTCCATACAATGCGAAGAAGATTTGATACTAATGAAAAGGCAGCTGACGCTGTACCGGAAGAAGGAGCACAGTATACATATGATCAAAACCGAAAGAAAAGAAAGAGCCAGTTCGATGAATTAGAAGACGCAAGTTCAGGAATAAGTGGGAAGGAATATTTTCGGGTAAACACGTTTTTAGTTTTTGTCGACCGCATCACAGAGGAATTAAGAAAGCGATCAGAAGCATATGAAGGTCTTTTAGTCACTTTCGGATTTTTAACAAATCTCCATTCACTAAAAAACTCAGAAGAAAAGTCAACCTGTGCTAAAAAGCTAGTTTCTTTGTATAAAGATGATTTAGAAGATTCATTAACAGAAGAATGTTTCCATTTACTAGGGGATATGATTCGGCTAGGCGAAGGGAAACCTCAGTGTGCTTTGGATTTGCTGAAGTATATACGAAATAACAGCCATCAACAGATCTATCCAAATATTAATATCGCTTTAAGAATGTTTTTATCCACTGCTGTATCAAATTGCACAGGCAAACGACTTTCTCCTTATTAAAAAGGGTGAAAAGCTGCCTCAGATCAACAATGGGCCAAGATCGCATTACAAGTTATGCCGTTCTTTCAATTGAAAGTGAAATTACCTTGCGTCTTACATTTGATGATGTAATAAATGTAGGATTATTGATGTATTTATTTATTATGTAGCTCCGCATTATTTATATGTTTATTTCTTTTATGTTTTGTCTATAAATAACTATCAAACAAGAAGGTTGGTTTACTTGTTCCTACAAGCTATCCGGGCTAAAGAAAAAAAAAATTCGAGATGACTTCGAACAGCTTTAAAATTTTGGCGGCATGGGAGATTTGGAGTCGTAGATTTTGAAAATCGAATTAGTGGTCGAAACTCAAAAGCTAAAGAATGAGGAACCGCTGCTGCCAATGCTACTAGAGAAAGAGGCTCTAGCTGTTTATCTGGATCTCGGTCAGAAGAGAAGGGGCTGCAGAGGAAATCAAGATAAACTAAGAACAGCAATCGGAGAAGAATCAATCTTTCGTTGCTTTCAGTCAGCTGTGTGCTAAGAGATGGTGTGGCGGAAACATTGAGGTTTATATGAATGAGATCAGGAGGCTAGCCAGGAGTGCAAATGTTGGGAGAGAAACACTGCTGGAAAGATTATTCGTCAACGGTCTTCCTGAAAAAATCGCAAAGGAATTAAAAGCGAAGGACAACATAGAGAGTTGTGGTATTGAGGAGAAATTAAGTAGAGCAAGGACGGTAATCAATACGGAAAACATGTGCAATTATGGAGCATGCGCGTTAGAGTAAAAACATTACTTACAAGAAATCGTTTGTCTTGGTTGCGTTGGTAGGCATCTAAGAAGGAATTGTAGGTGGAACAATTCATCATGCTTCTCATGCGGAAAGAGGGGTCATATTAGTAGAATGTGTAATTCGAATCAGGGAAACTGAGAGTAAAGGGATACTGTGCTGGAAATATTCCCTTAAACAGTGCCTTCAGCGGATTGCTTTATAGATGTAAAGATTAATGGTGAGTGGGCGTACGGGCTGGTAGACTCTGAGTGCTCAAAGTCTTTAATTTCAAAATTTTTTGGTAGTATTGCGAGAGTGGAGATAGAATTATAAGCAATGATGGGAGGGCAGTGGAGACAGTTGGTAAAGGATCTGTGCTCATTGAAATCGAAGGGGTTGAATTTGAATTTGAAGTCTTGGTGTTGGAGAAGATGATGAGGAACATTGACGTGATTCTTGGTATTGACGTTATTTCGAAGTTTGGAGGGGTGACGATTAAAGAAAACTGCATCAGTTTTGGTGTTGAAAGCTTGAAGAAGAAAAGCAAGTATTATGTGAAGAAGGAAGCCGAGGTGTATAATGAGTGCTGTGAAATCAATGATAACGATTTCGTTGGTCATTTTAATGGTGATTTTTGGAGCATAAAATGGAAATGGAAGGATAAGGAGCCATGTTTGAAGAACAAAATGAGGTCGTTTAATAAGGATTTGAAAAAAGGAGTGAATGATAAATTCGACGAAGTGATGGGATGGATAAGAGAGGAAATTCTGGTGGAATGGAATAGCGATGAGGAGAATGGTTTATTGCTGTTAATGACGGTGGAACAAATTAACAGAGAATTGAATAAATTCTTGTCGTGCCACACCGGTGATGAAGTTGGAGTGTGCGATGAGTCGGTAATGAAATGTAGTAAAAAGAGAGGAGGGAGAAAACTAGTTGATTTAAAAGCTGCATACTTGCAGATAAGAGTCGATAAGAGCCTTTGGAAGCATCAACTGCCGAGGATCATGACGGAAGATTTTAAGAACAGTGAGGGAAAAAGGACAGGAGAGTTTTTGAGGGGACGGAATCTTACATCAACGAATATTAATTAATAAGGATGTAATTGGAGCCGAGTTTGAAATTCGGGTTGGTTTCAAAGGAGTCGGAGGAGGTGGTGGGGGGAAGAGTACTCGGAATGAGAGTTTTTAATGGAGATAGTGGTGAAATAGAATTTAGAAGGGGGAATGATCTGCCCAAAATTGATGAAATAATGAAATTTCTAGGAGGGAGTTGTTCTCTGTCTGCGGAAGGTTGGATAGGCATTATCCAATTGCAGGATGGTTAAGAGTGATCTGCAGCTTGTTGAAAAGGATCGCGGAAGGAAAAAAAATGGGGTGACGACATAGGAAAAAAAATGTAATGAACTGTTGGTTAAAGTTGCGAAGTAGGTGGGTTCGAATGATAATGTGAAAGGAGATTGGTTCGTGGGTGACTCAGGTAGGGGAAAGATATGGTGCGACGCTAGCAATTTAGCGATTGGAGATTGATGGGAAAATAGTAGAAGATGCTTGTTGGCTGAGGAAGAAGGGGGATTGCAGTCACATAAATGTTGCAGAACTGGACGCGGTTTTAAAAGGGTTGAATTTATGCATAAAATGGGGCATTAAGGAGGTAGAAATAATGTGCGATTCGAAGACGGTGGTAAACTGGGTTAGGAATGCGGTTAGCATGGATTGTAGATTGAAATCAAAAGGTGCTGCAGAAATGTTGGTAAAAAGGAGAATGGGAATCATTTCAGATATATTGGAGGAATTTGAGATGAAAATAAACATTAATTTGGTAAAGTCTGAAGAAAACAAAGCGGATAAGTTAACAAGGGCATTCAAGTAGTGATTGGAGTTTTTAAACGGGATTGAGGAAGATTGTTGTGGCATGGCTTTGGAAGAGATTCATAGGATCCATGGGAGAAATCATTGTTGCTTGGAAAATACAATGTTCGCTGCGAGATGGGAGGATAAAGAGGTTAAAATGAAAGATGTGGAAGAGTGTATAAAAAAATGCAAAAAATGTCAGTCTATAGACTCAAACCCAATGAAATGCGAAAAAGGGAGTTTAGGTGTTTTGGGTATATGGAAAAGATTGGCGATCGCTATAACACATTTGGGGAAAAAGAAATTTTAATCAATAATAGATTGTGAGGAGAGCAGATTCGCAATCTGGAAGGATCTAAGGGGTGAGGGTGGAAAAGAAATTAGTGAGAAGTTGGAAGAGCACGGCTCTCCTAATGAAATCGTATTGGATAATGCAGCAAGTTTTAGAGGAGTTGAACTGATGGAGATATGTAAGAAATGGAACGTGGATTTGATATTCAGGGCGGCATTCAGGAGTAATTGCAATGGGATAATTGAAAGGAATCATAGGACAATTAAAAGAATTTGGGGAAGGTCGAACATAATCGTGTTCGAGGCAGTGTTTTGGTACAATTCACTTCCAAGGGTGGGAATGAAGGGTTCGAGTTGCCCTTGTTCGATAAAATACAATTATGAATGGAAGGATCCGGATATTAAAGATAATTCCGCGGAAGACGAGTTGATGGAGAAGGTTAATAATGAATTTGGTATCGGGGAAGAAGTATGGGTGAAGCCGAATGGAGCGAGGTGTTTTTCGAGTTGGAATAGGGGCAGAATTTCAAAATTGTTGTCAAAAAGAAAAATTGAAGTTGACGGGATCGCGAGACATATTTTGGATGTTCGGAAGATAGTGTGATAATTTATCTTTTGGATGAAGCAATCAGGGGGCATGTAGGATTATTGATGTATTTATTCATTATGTAGCTCCGCATTAATTTTATGTTATATGTTTATTTCTTCTATGTTTTGTCTACAATTAACTATCAAGCAAGAAGGTTAGTTTACTTGTTCCTACAATAAATATATTCGCAGAGAATAAATCAAGAAAGAAACCTCTGTAAAATAGTTATTAGTTATGTGAATTTTTTTTTTGCTCTTTCTTTATTGTTGAAAAGTGAGAAGTTTTTGAAATTTATGTATGTTTTGATTGAAGAATTTGTCTACTTTAAACAAGAAATTAGTCATCAAGTTTATAAAAAGAATAGGTGTCAATTTTTGTCATATTACGTAGCAAATTTGTATTCTTTAAATAAACATTTTATGTCAAGGAAAACAATCCATTTGAAACTATATTATTTACTCATATTATGGGCATTCGTCGTACTGCGCCATTAGGATACTTTAAATTTGGAGCAGTCTACATTGGCTATTGGTTTTATTTTTTTATTTTTTTTTTTTAAAACGGCTATATGATTGAAGGCCAGAGAGGTCATCAGGGTTGTAAGAATGGTAAGATAAAGCACAGGGCAGTCTTTAGTCATGACAGGTATAGAATAACCATGTTATAAGAAGCATCATATAGAAACGCTGTCTTTGAAGTTGTGAGAGTATGGGTGAGTGAATAGCTCAAAATGAAAGACGAATGTATGGTTACGATATTGAATGTTATCCCTGGTGAAGAAGAAACAAGGAACTTATAAAAAAATTATGTTAATAGAATAGGTAACGACCTTGTTAATCATACTTATTTTAGGTGATGCTCTGTGCAGAGGCAGTAAAGAACCTTTTGTGTATTACTACCCTTCCTACTGACGGCGCTAACAATCTATTACTTAGATTTCACTTCACT
>JABUQX010102983.1:0-5000 GCA_015478945.1 Trachelipus rathkii | reverse complement strand
TATATATAATATATATATGACTATATTATAAAAAATAGAATAGAAAAGACTCACCATATAAATATATAAGATATTATATATATAATATTATATAATAAGTATATAGGTATATATCTTTATATATATAATATATATATATATATATATTAGTATTAATAAATATATATATATAGTATATATATATATATATATATTAAATAGATATATTATATATATAGTATATATTATTATATATATATATATATAATATAATAATTTCTTATTGTACTAAAAAGGCAATCATGTTTGCTTAACATGCTGTATTAATGCTCCGTTCAGGATTTGGAATTATTAAGAAAAATATGTCAGTTTTAGTTATTGTGGAAGGTGGACTAGAAGGTGAATCTATTACACGTGACTTTCGATATTGACACTCTGCCATCGCTGCTTTTGAAGCCCGATTCCATTATAAATTTATTTACTGGATATATTGATAGTATTTCGGGAAAGCTCTTGAGAGTATCCAATTTATCCAGAGGAGTTACCTATTCTTCTTCCATCTTATATCTTATACATCATCATTTATAACTTCTGAAGGTCCTATTGTACTCTACCTATAGACAGTGACATAGGGTACAAGTGAAGTTTCTATACTATTTAAATATTAATAATATAATATATTATTATACTAACATAAATACAAACATAATTATGATAATAAAATTATATATTATTTATATTAGTTATCTATTATTTTCTTACACAAAAGATAAGGGGTAGAATGAATACGGTACTAAATATATATTACTTGATTATGTACATACATGTTTTATATAAAGGTTTAAAATATTTATGAAGTCATTATATATCTTGAAAATGTCTATATATAAGCAACTTATATAAATAAGTATAAATAATAAAATATATTAGTATATATTAATATATATATTTCAATACACTTTATTGAAACTGTAAATTACTATAACAAAAAATATCTGATTAATGATAATTTAATAATTATTAATTTTTCTTCCATTTAAAAAAAGCATTATAGCCTTATATTATAGATACTGAAGTATATCATATGAAAACATCTGTTCCAGGTAGAACTTTACATTTCTGAGAAACAAAATCCGAATTAATTTAGTAAAAGTAAACTCAAGTTTCCATAAACGGTTTCCTTTACTAAGTTGGAGCCAAACGGTATTATGTAAAACAGTTATAAATGCTAACCAGATCTGATGAAAAAAAATGCATATTATACTTACACAGAATTATATTTTTTATATAATTTTCCAGCACATTTACTATCACCAGATTAAGTTTTAAATTTTAGTAATCTATATGTTTTAAGACCATTATGTAGCAAACTCATAAGAATAACAAGGAATCACTTTCTCTCTTCTCGTGTAAGACAACTTCAAAATTTTGACATAGCTCAATTTCTCTTTATAAATTTTATTCCATTATTTATTTAATAATAATAATAGCACAGCATGTGACAAAACTTATGACAATATTTCATGTCTCTCTCTCTCTCTCTCTCTCTCTACTCATTCTCTCTCTAACTCTTTCTCTCTCTCTTAATAACTACATAAATATGACCAATCACCATAATAAACAATAAGAACTTAAACATATAGAACAATATAAGTATAATAAATATTTGTTTCTACTAATATATTAAGACATCCGTTCCCTCCGAAAAAAACTATTCAATTTCTGCATAAAAAAGGTCATATTATTATGGGAATCTTTAGATTGGGTGACACCTGGAGCTAAAAGGAAGTTAAAGTCCATACATAAAACTGATACATTTTGAAATTCAGGAGAAACATTTAATGCAGGAAATGAAAGATTTAATATAAAGAAGCGGCAATAAAAAAATGTATAATATAATAAATAATGAATATGTGAAGATAATTTTCAATTGAGATGCAGTTTTTGGTAAACGAAAACAACTTGAAAGAGAGATGACGAATGTTGAAAGAGTCAATTGGTCTAAGGGGTATAGAAAGAGGCATCGGTTAAAAGTTTTTATAGTACAGTAGATTGAGCAGGATTAGTTAATATTAATAATGTCAATGATAAGTAATAGAAGAAATACATGACATAATTGGCCAAAAACAACAATTTATAACAGCATGAGTGGAAAGCCTACAGCTGTTTAAAGTGAAGAAAGATGTTTTTAGAACCTAACCTAACCAAACCTTAACCTAACCTACCTAACACTAACCTAAACCTACCTAACCCTAACCTAACCTACTAACCTAACCTAACAATACCTAACATTTACCTAACTTACCTAACTTACCCAACCTAACCTTACCCAAACCTAACCTAACCTAACCTATAGTAAATGAGTATAAGTATATATATATTATATTATATATATTATATATATATATATATAATATATAATATATTATAATATATGATATATATATATATAGAAAAATATATATCTATATATATATATATATATATATAATATATTATAAGTTATATATATTAATATTAAGTATTATATATATTATATAAATTATAATATATAGATATTATAATATTAATATAATATATAATATATATATAGTATATATATAAATTACTATAGATATATATTAATAATATATAATATATATATTAATATAATAAACTCTATAATTAATATATTAATTATATAATATATATATAATATATATATATATATATATATATATTTCGTTAATTGGTAGGTATTTTAAGCCACGCATTTATAATTATATATTAATATATTAAATATATTAATATAAATATGGCAAAAAATATAAAGAGTGTAGATCAGAAGAAATTTATATTCATTTAGAGTCAGACTTTAGGGTCGAATCGTGGAGTCAGTACTGCTCTCTCTATCTCTCTCTCTATTACTTGATCTCTCTCATCTCTCTCTCTCTCTCCTAGTTATAACTATATATAGTATATATTATATAATGTATTATATATATAGCTATAATTATGATATTTTCCAATGATTTTGTCATAATAAATACAAGAATAACAATATTATACTATATTATATTAATACTGCTCTGCAAATTTACATTATTAATATTATGCATATTAAAAATTGTATTTATATTTATTATATATATATCATTATATATTTTTACTAATAAATATATTATTAAATTATCGTATTATATATATATATATATATATAGTATAATAACTATTACCATATAGATTTTGCATGTAATTTTGTTTCAGGTATTTTTCTGTTAATTTTTGTTTGTGACCTTATCTAAGTATACTTAGTTACCATTGTTCAAGTTAAGTTAAGTTAAGCTTTTTAAGTTAAGTAAGCTTAGAGTAACTTACGTAACTAACCTAACCTAACCTACCTAACTTAACTTAACTAAACTAAACTAAACCTAGACCTAACCAACCTAACTAAACAAAAATTAATGCTCGATACCTGTCCCAGAATTTAATGAAGTGATTATTAAAAATATATATATAGTTCAGATACTTACTATATTACCTATACTTGGGGCCTAATTCAAATATAATTATTATAGAAAATATATATTATATACTTTACCTACTATTTTATATATATCATGTAGCTATATATTATATAATATAATATACGTTAAATTATAATTTAATTTATTCTCTCTATAATCGACTTATTTATTATATATTAGATATATATGTGTAGAACCACCACTATTCACATATTCGGCTTGCATAAAGAGTGCGCCTACAAAAAGCTGGAATTCTGCCTTCAGAAGTGCCCGTTGTGAATTTTTATTACTTCTCTGCTCTTTATTGCTCCGAGTTATATAAAGGTCTTATCGCCCCTGCATGTATGGAATATTGTTCCCACATTTGGGCTGGTTCCGGTTGCCCCTCTTTTGGATAGAGTTGAATGCTAAGGCTAAGAGGCTTATAAAACTGTCCATACTTTCTGACTCCCTTGACCCTCTTATCTCTGCGGCTGAACACACAAAAATCTGATTCTATAGCTATTACAGACGGCGGTGCTCGTTAGTGAATTGACCTCTCGCATTTCCTCCACCACTGCGTCGTCGCCCTCGTGATACAAAGAGGTGCCTTGTTCTCTCATGAATATGGTAGTGAAATTGGAGACTCAAGGGACACTCGTTGTGGTACCTCCTTCTTTCAGCCACATCTGTTTGTGAACTCCTTGCCTTTCTTTTATTTTCCCCGCTAATTCAATCTTCCTCTATTTAAATCCCGCGTATGCGCCCACCTGAGGAATGCGCTGTAGGCAAAGGACAGGGTGGGTTACTTTCCATTTATTTTAATGTTTTTCTTTATGTAATTTGTTATTTTATTTATTTATTTATTTTATTTTTTTTTTTGGTCCCCCTCCGTTGAGAAAGGGCATTGCCCGTGATGGTGGTATTCATGTAAAAAAAAAAAAAAAAAAAAAAAAAAAAAAAAATATATATATTATATATATATATATATTTACGTAATTTTTTATTTTAGTAGTATATAGATGAGGAAAAGTATAATATAGTGGTATATTGATATCATATTATATATATAATATATTAATATTATTATATATATTAGTATATATAGTATAAGTTTATCATAGTTTACTCATGTATTAATAACAATCATCATGAAATGGAAAAAAATAATAAATAAAAAAAAAGATAATATATATTATATATAAATCTGATTATTATCAATTAAAACATATATATTCATCCCTATCACTAATATATTATTATATAATTATATATTAATTATTATATATATTATTATATATATATATTTATTTATATATTACATTATTATAATATTATTATTAATATATATAGTATAATTAATTAATACATTATTGATTTAAATATATATATGTCTATAATATAGTTAATAGAAAGCAATATAGGAAAATCTCACATCTTTATATATATTACAGTCATGTAATTATATACTAATAATATATTAAATCATAGTTTATTATACTATCCTATAGGGTGATATAGGCATAGAAGATATTT
>JABUQX010102982.1:17500-25525 GCA_015478945.1 Trachelipus rathkii | reverse complement strand
AAGACACATTTCAATTAAATTATTATGCACTATCATCTACAAGCATTTTAAGACAAACACAACATATATCTCTAACAGCTATTTTAATATCTCGTATCTTTTTTATCTAATAGAATCTCGGGCTGAATTGAACAGTCAAATAATACATATTATATCTATTCAGAATCTCACCTGATACCCATTATTTCCCTGTTTTCTACGTTCTCAAGTTCTTCAATATCTTATTTATTGCATCTTTTAATCGACTTTTCAATGCTTTACTAATTAAACCATTACAGATTTCAACCAACTTCTTAAACTCATTCTGTCCTTTCCTATTAATATTTACAAAGTTAGCTTTCCTTTCTAAACCACTAAAATTTCTTAACCACTAATTATTTTCCCATTAATATCATAAGGCACCATACATACAGCCATTACACACAATATACACACATCACACACAACTACTAGACCGATACACTACACCACATTAAAATTTAGAACACACATATATTATATTATATCATACTATATTATACTTATATATAATATATTATATACTATATTATTATATATATATATTATATATATATACTATAAATATATAATATACTATATATATCATATATATATAATTATATAATATACTATACTTTCAGCCAACATTGTTTAAGTTTTCCTACAATAATATATAAATTCTTATATTTTTTACATTTTACGATTATTAACTTTCTACCTAATTTCCAATCAACTCTCTAACAACATGAATCCAAGGAGGTACCTGGTCATGTAGGATTTCATTAGTTTTAGGTTTACGGCCCTACAATACTTCCCATTCGAAAGATTCACGTCGTGGTCGTTTCATGATTATCTCTTCTTATGTTCATCTTCATTAATTACTTCATTAGTTGGCTTCCTATTTTAATTTCATCCATACCATATGTCCTGTTTAGAATCTCTAGTGGTTACCCTTTTATTATTTCACATAGTGTATCTTTCTCATCCATCTTGTGTCACTCTCCCAAGAAATCCCAGCCTTTAGCATCACTTCTCCGACCTTTCACCCAATTCGGGCGGTCATATGGTCTCAATCGTGGTTTCTACTTGCGTCTAAATCTATTGCTCCACCAAACCTTTCATCGGTGGTATCTATCCCATCATCATCCATCTTTTACTAATTCTTTGAAATGTCTAATGCCTTTCTTTGCGCACAGATCTCCCCAAATGTTTGACAGGCTTCTCTCGCATGTGAAGTCCCATCAATCGTTTTGCCAGCGTGGGGTTCCATATCTCTTCTTCGGGCGATCTACCTACTCTCAAAATCCTTGTACACGCTTGTCCTCCATAGATTTGTCTCTTTGCTCCATGAGATAATACTGCCCCCATCCCGAGTGACCCCAGTATGCAAGCGGATTCCAATAGGACGTCCTCTATATTCACACCTCAACATACAAAGCTCAAGACGCAATGTATTATGTCTAACAAATCCTCGCACACGCTCTGTACTCGCATATCTGTCAAATGTCAGCACAGATCCTCTCCCACCACTCACCATATTACACGGTCAAACGTCGGGATGTAAATGGCTAATGGTAATTCAACTTTAGCACAAAAAATGGTATTCATTCTCCCCATTAATTAATTGTCTTGCTAGCGTGACAACATATCTTTTCCAATTTCCAACCTACTAGCGCTTATCAGCTACCAGTATCTGTTGTATGAGAGTCGAGACACGCATCACAGTCAAACTACAACATCTCTATGCACGCGAGATAGATCAGCGCAATGCACACTACAACTAAAGCAACCTATCCTTGATCAGGCACTGTCCCAATCCATGTTTCGTTCGCAGCGATGCCTCCGTTTAAGCTGTCAAACACATCTCCATCAATTCTATGCCCATTTGTTTGTAGACTACCAGTAGAATTCTTATATCTGTACTATGGGCCCATCTGTGGATATTTCTGACAGGCTGTCCACACCCGATTCACCAACATCACAATCTCTTCTTGATTTTGACAAACACATCGGGTTTGGTTCCTTCCCTGGTATTTCATTCTAAAATTAAAAACACATTACTTCATTATGCCTAAACAAAACTTATCAATTTATATTCCGTATTGCACTGCCACAACAGCAATAAACTTTTATTCTTCACTATATTACTAGAGCCAGTCTCCTATCTCATCGATTATTTAACTTTTTCATTTGACTGCCAAAGCGCGAATAATTTATTTTATGGTTAAGGGCAACGCCTTCCACAAATTTTTCTTCCAATTGCCAAGGCATTGCGTTTTTTCAACACCAACGCAATTACCATTTTTTCAATCTGTTAACCTTCAGTAATCTCCTCGATGCATCAGACAACTTTCATTTCTTTCACCCCCGCAACGCGCGACATCTCTGTGTCACTGCGATGTAATTTTTCTTCCGATGCCAACAACTCAATCCTCTCTGCATCTCACTTAAGGCAACTCATAATTCGCTTAACACCACCAAATATTCATCTATTTTCTACTACAACACTTAAGCAAATACATTCTTTCTATTCTCACATGTCAAACCATCTTTTTCCAATTGGTAAGGACCAATGCATTTAAAACTTTACTAAAACAAAAAAATTTTCTTTTTTTTTTCTCTACATTAAGTATTTAAACCTATAATTATTTAACAATCATTTTACTCTCTATGGATCTCCTCAACGATCCACGATTCCATATTCACTGTGTCGTAATATATAGTTTCTCAGACATATTAATAGTTCTTTCCCAACAGTACTTTCTTCAGCTAATCTAGTTATTAAATATCTTATAGTCCCCATATGTCTGATCAACTTGTATACCTCGCGCATCTTTATATTCTTCTCTTTTTTTCAACTCCCGCCCCAAAAGGGGGATACTGAATCGTTCAAGTCTCTTCCAATTAAGTGCAAATGAGTTCTTGACTGCTTTCTTCCTTGCATCACCGACAGGATCTCTAGGACAAGAACGAAAATCCAAGACAAAAACCTACGAAACTATTTTCAGAGATAGACTTTTCTTTTTTCTCTGGTTCATCATTTTCTTCCTCTAATTCTTTTGGTACCTCATAAAATCTCTTCATGTACTTGGTGTATTCTGTACAAAAGTGTATTCCTATATTTATGTGTATGTCGCTATAACACACCCGTTCCATAGACCTTTAACATTCTAATGCCCTTGTACTTTTTAGCCCATTTAATTTTGTACCGCGTGTCCGTTCGTAATTATTTTCTTTAAGACTCAATTTTCTTCCAGCTTTAAAGCGTTTCGTTGATTCGGATCTTTCTTCTCCAAGTAGTTCTCTGATTCTTTCTTTTACATCGAATCCTCTTTAAAAAAACAATACTAGGCTGCGCTGATCTGCGATTTCAGTTCTCGATTGATAACTATGATTGTAAAGGTTTATTATGTCACCTAAATAGCACAATCCCAGTGAGCACTAGTTTATCAGTCTAACATTCGTAACATGTTTTTATAGTGTTCTATTTACCCTCCTCTCCCAAATTCCCGTTCTGTGTTGTGGGGGTATTAGCCCGCCTCAATGATATGATGAATGTTTCTCCCTTTTCCAAAAATTGCGACCATACTTGATTTCTAAAATTTCAGAGACACCATTGTCCTTCACCGTTAACTTACTTCGGGTTGTTTAAGAAAGTGGCCTAACATATACGAAAACGTTTCCAGTATGGTATCTGCCTTTTTGTTCGGAACAGCCACAGCCATTAACCATTTAGAGTAGACATCTACTCCCACTAACACATATTTATTTCCTTTGCTGTTAACCGGTTACTTCCATCAATCCAATGCACGAGAATCAAAAGATTTTAGCATTTATTTGATCCAATGTATGGTGTTATTCCTTCGTGCGGAACTCCTTTTATTTTCTGGCCAAGTTTATGCAAGTCTGGTAATCGTGTACAAATATAATAAATCTCTTTGGATGCCAAGCCATACTTTCTGCCTTTTTTAGCAGTTTATCTCTTCCCATATGAAAATATTTTTTGTGAATGTCTATACATAGATGAAACATATCCTTATAAGCAATCATAGGAATTGGTCTTCCTTCTACTAATTTCATTAAGTAACCTTCTTGACAGGTTATTTCTCGTATATATCTACTGAAAGGTCTGAGTACAGGATTCTGTTTCATTTGTTTAATCTTCTCCACTTCAGTTTGTTCCCCACAAATCACCTCACTTACTTTCAACAATTGGTGATCATCTTTTTGTCTCTCTTTTATCTGTACTCTTAATCTCTCTTCATCGTAAACATACACAAGGTCTTCTTTCCGTTTTGGCAACTCAACCCCAGTTAAATCTTGTTCATTTTCATCAAGATTACTCCGTTTCTGTCCTCTTCATCCTCACTCTGCGTATCTCAGATTCACGTCCTTCAACTACTTCTTGGTTCGTCCTTGCCCTCTCCTCTCTTCACCTTTCTACCACTACGAGGTGACAGAACAATTTCTTTATGAGAACTATTATCATTACCTATGTCGATCAGATCATAAACAATCCCATTTCCACCGAAAAGATCCAAGATTGAACTTCCTTCGTTTCCGGAACTAAAGTCAAAGTGAACACCATCTACACATCTTAAATGACAGACATGGTAACTCTTTTGTCAGTTAGTATTATATTGTATCTTAAGCTCCTTTCCATGATACACCCAGAGTTAGAACATTGTTCCCTACTCTCTGCGCACACGCTTCTCACCGCTTCACCGGATACCAATGGTCCTGTCATGGCCCATATCTCTAATTCACAATTGTGTCAGAGATAGCATGTTTAACTATCATTCAGTCACCCCCAAATCAACCATACCCGTTATATTCTTTTTTAGAATTTCACTCACAGCGTGCTCTCTAAGCTGTATTTAATGCTTGGTCCTTATCCCGAAAAGGGACAAGGCCACGCCTGGAACGATGAATTCCCTCCTCCACCGTGACTGACTGTATGTTAATCCAAACGTTATTAAATCTTGCTTCCTGATTCAAGCCACGCCTCTGTTTAGTATCATCGGGTCCGCATCTTGAAAGAACTGTCCACTGATGAAATTTAATTCTGCCTAGGTTGTACCCGATCTTCAAAATCATATTCTGCTAGTCTGTTTAAAGTTCTGGATATCTCGAGAATTAATTCCGCGCCCCATTTATGTAGCGTAAGTCAAAGGCTGATGGTGACTGACCAAAATAACACACCATCGGCGAACACCTCAACAAAGACCCCTTAACGTTCACTTCCCAACGTAATGCCAGCCAATCTCTTTCATCTAGTGTACATGATAATAGAATATCTGGGCTACTCAGCGTTAAAAACAAATTGAAGCATATGCAATCACTTTGGTGATACCTCCTTGTTGCTGTTTTAAACAAGCTCCAGCCCCAGTTCCTGGGCGTCCACATATAATTCAAGCGGTTGTGTACTATTGTAATCAGGAAACGACAAAATTGGTGCTTCAGTTAGTGCTTCTTTTAGCTGATCGAAACTATATTGACATTCGGTAGTCCACTTTAAATTTTTTCCCGATGTTAAAAGTCCACTTTAAATTTTTCCCCGATGTTAAACACGACAAGGGCTTCATTAACTGAGCGGCATTCGGTATATGCCTTCTGTAATAATTTATACTTCCTAGAAAACTCTGTAGTTGTTTCACGGTCCGTGGGACCTTAGCCTCTTTAATAGCCTTGATGTAATCCTTTAATGGTAATAATCCCTTTTCACTTACTTCTTGTCCTAAAAACTTAACCTTTCGTCTGAAAATGCTGCATTTTTCCGGCTTGATTTTAAGGTTATATTCTCGCAGTTTCACTAGGACGTTCTTCAGGTTTTTTAGATGGTCTTCAAAATCTTTCCCTAGAATCAAAATATCATCCAGATAGGCGATTACCTGGGTCCAATCAAAACCCTTCAACATCAGATTAACCAGCCTTTGGAAAGTGGCTGGACTGTTGCTAAGACCAAAAGGTAATCTGACAAACTCCAGATGTCGAGTAGCGGTAGAAAATGCAGTTAAAGGTCTGGACTCTTCATCTACGGGCACGTTGTAATACCCTTTTGTCATGTCAAGAAGGGAAAAAAAGGTAGATGATCCTCAGACTATAATTAATCTTGCCAGCTATGGGTAACGGAAAACTATCCTTAACGGTTCTTTGATTTAAAGCTCGAATAGTCTATACAGACTCTCATTTTACCATTCTTCTCACCAACTGGCACTATTGCTACTCTAGGGACTATTTTGATGGATATTATAACCTATATTTTTTGTTCTTTCCTAATTCGTTAATTCTTCATCTATACTATAAGCCTGTATTTATGGAGTAAACCTGTGTTCACGAATGTTTTGTCTATAATCATGAGTGATTTTCGATATGATAAAATATCGTTGTGCCACTAATCAGTAAATATCCTTACATCTGTTCATCAGTCATGATATATACTTGATTATGTCTTACAAAGCCTATTTAAAACTCTCATGTATAATATGTCATTATTACTTTCGTGTTTTTGTGAGGTTAAAATCTGTTTTCAGTCCAACTGGAATCTATTTCTTCCATGATTCGGGTTGCTACTGTTGCTTGATAAATTTTTATCCTAAATGCTTCAAACACTCTTAACTTCTTATTTATCATTTATTATTCCCTTTTCAAGCAATTCCTAACGCATTTTGCTATTGATAGCAAATTCCCATTTGTAAATATGTCATTATCTCAATTCGTCATCATATTAATAACACTTAATCCATAAAAGTGTGAGGTTACAGGCCAGTGAAATTTATCAGTCATTAGACAACTAAACAAAGTCCCTATAGTTATCCCAAATCATTATGATTAAAACTCTTTCTGTTCCATACAAATTATGTGTTTCTCTATATATACTCAATTAGCCCCCCCGACTTAAATTCTATAAGATTTTACGATATCCTTGATCTTTAGATTAGTAACATTGTCTTATATAGTTCGTAAATGATCAAAATTTATATGTCAATCAATGGATTTTCATTTATCTGACTCAGATATCGCAGAGGTGATAAAATACTTCTAAATGTCTTGATAATAAGTGCCATAAAGTCAATTGATTTCTTTATGTGATATATTCAAACAATGAGGGTCTCTATATGAACCTCATATATATGTATATATACCCTATAGTATTATATATATTTATTTTTATCTAGCTAAATCAGATAAATATAGCTTCCTCGTCTTTACTAGTAACCTCCCAAATAAAGGATAAACATACACACTCACCACAATAGTGAGTTTGAGTATACATCAACTCTACATGAATCCTATTAAATTAGTATGGCTGTTATCCTTTACCCAAAATTTATTATTTTTAAGTGCCTAGTTCTATTTTATTAACTATACACACTCTCTAATAACATTCTAGATTGCACTTCATATGCTTTCACATCCGCTACGTTCCGAGAATCAAAGCCTGTAGCAATCGCTTTTTGTGTCCAACATATCGTATTAATTTACGTTTATCACAAATTTGCTAGCTAATACGCTCAGACATAGAATGTTCATTAAACTTGCACGTCTTACATCATAACATGATCTTTATATTCATATTTTCCAAAGTGGTTAGTTGACTTACTGAATAAGTTCTCGACAGTTATCTTGCATAAGTTGCTTGCTCTTTAATAAAATAACTACGTCTTCAATGAGAGTGAGTACCATGACCACTCAAGTCGAAGGGCAATACCCTAAAGTTTCAGATTATATCCTTGTTCATTTTATACCGTGAGTGGCTTGTTAGTGCGAGCTTAACGCCGTCTCTTCCTAAGTTGCTTTACTATGTTCGTTACTGAGTTTTGTGTTTTTTCTTGTTGTGAGGTTCTGTTTCGACTCAGTCTTGAAATTTCTGGTGACTCTCTCCGCAACTCAAAATAACAATACTAATTGTTTCTATCTTGCCTAAATACATAATCATCTTTCCCTCTTAATACCTGCTCGTATGACAAAGGAAAAATACACATATATAATCGAGCTATTTTCTTTGCATCCCTAATCCTTGTA
>JABUQX010102981.1:20000-47395 GCA_015478945.1 Trachelipus rathkii | reverse complement strand
CAACACACCTCTGTTAAACATTTATTCATCTACCTCTCACTTACACATCACTACTATATATACTATACATTATATATCACACAAAAAAAATAATAAAAACAATCACAAAATTATTAATTCACTCACGATCTCATCTCACAACTCTCTCATCATCTAACCAAACTAATACCTCACTCATCCTTCACAAATCCAATATATCTATTACCCAAACACTATCTATAAGCTATACTCTCAGATCGAGTCGGATCGTAACAGAGGGTAGTACGAACAGTTTCTTTCATACCCCGGAGGGGAAAGTAGTACGTGAGGCTAACATTATATCCACTATATCATTATATCCCGTCACTACGAACAATCCCAAAGACCAAAGAGGCGGGGGTTCCGGAGACCAATCCCGGAGGGGGGAACTTAAGCTCTCCCTACCCCGTCGAGTCTCACCTGGGTAGGCGAAGAGACCTACTATCTCCGATTCCTGCCATACTCTATATTTGCGAGTTCTTAATCCCTAGGGTGTATTACCTTTCAGTCTTAAATACATAAAAAACAATAACTTTCTCTCTACTTCTACCTCTCTCTAATTCTCTCTCACTTACTCTCATATCCTACTACAAAACAAAATTCAAATGTCTCGTATAAGAAATAATTTGACATATTTGCGTCCAGTCCTTTTAAATTTTTACGTGCGCAGCTAATTCCAAATATATTATATTTTGTTTGTTAGAAAACCTGTTCTGGACCTGCGTCGCACTATCTAATACTAACTTGTGATCTCCCTTCTATATATCATAATCTTCTCTAGCACTCATAATATATACCATCACACATTAATACTAATATTAGTGGTCTCAGTGCAAATGAGTGTTAGTCGTAATAGCATGGAACAATAGTAAAAATATGAATATCTTATAGTATTATTGTGCTTCTATTACTAATTATAATAAGTATAAAAGGGAATATTATGTTAAATATATATATGTGAGTCAATAATTATATTTACTGTAAAAGATCTTCCATCCTACGCATCTAGTAGAATAATAGGTTGAATGTAATATATTAGTAAAATAATTACACTTTATTTTTTAAATGAACATATTTAAATTAATTATCTTACATTTATTAAAATATATATATAGATTCATTCCCTCATATTAATATTATACAATATTATTTTAAGAATAAAACTGCTAAGTATACATGATATTAGTTTTATGGAAGGATAGATAAATGCTTATTAATTAATATATAACTTTTGATTACTACTTTATTATATTATTATAAGATTTTATAATATATGATTATATAACATTATAAATTTAGGTATTTAATTTATAAATATATATTCTTAAGCTTAAAATTTGAGAAAGATATTTACTTATTATTTATGTCGAGGTGTTAGATTTATAATTAATATTTTGATATCAAATATTATAGAGATATAAAATATTTTAGCAGTAAAAATATTATATATATAATTAAGTAATTAAAACGGTATATATATTCTTTTAAATTTACTACTTATATAAATTTTTAAATCTATTGGATATTATAAATAATATAATGTTATAATATAATTAATATATAATACCATATAATTATAATATATATATATATATATAATTATATATATATACTACATATATACAAATAAACAGGGTCATGAATTTAACAATAAACCATACTGCGACCAAATATTACGTAAGCTCGGAGGGCTGATAGGAGCAAAACGACGGAAAAGGAAATAATATTAATTGTATAATAAAAAATATATATTATTATGTATAATTGTAAAATGAAATTGGGAAAATACGAAACTTCGATATTCTGACAAGAGCATATGCACAGGAGTAGACTTGAGTACATGGTAAACCATCTGTCGCTGTTGCTATCAGGAGGTAGCGCAGTCAAGTTAAAAATAAACACTGTAGAAAAAATTTCTATATGATAAGTAGATAAGGTAGTTCGGTGTTTGTATTACTATCTGTGGCACAAAACAGTTGTCACCAGTGTGTTTAATTCTGGTATATCAAATTATTGTGAGGATGCGCTTTATGCGTCCATATTCGTTTAGCCGCAACTACTGATAAAATCAATAATGAGAAATCAATTTGTAAGCTAAATCACCTATGGGAAGAAGTGTACGTGATCCATCCTGTAATTGATGCCTACAACTGTACTGGAATCAAACGAAATGATTGGGCAACGATAAAGGGTATCCGGCACGTGTTTCCCGAAGGGATTCGTTTAAGCTTGTCCTAAACATAAAAACTGTAAATTCAGTTTGCAGACGCAACAAACACATTAAAAATTGAGTAACCTAAATCGACTCGGTAACCTACATAGCGACGATTCATGTCAATCATACATACATACTATATCGTAACTATAGGCGTCGCTAATAATTTGAAAAACGTAGCGTCAAACAAATAGTGTATATTTTAATGTCCGAAAATTATAATGGTTCCTATACTGTTTCCCATTGGCTCCGTTGTGATCATTAGTAAAATTCTTGAAACGCAGTAGGTTATATTTGAGTTAAATCATACTTACACTAGTATTTAATTATATAAAAT
Source organism: Trachelipus rathkii (assembly GCA_015478945.1). NCBI lineage: Eukaryota > Metazoa > Arthropoda > Malacostraca > Isopoda > Trachelipodidae > Trachelipus > Trachelipus rathkii. The sequence goes on along the minus strand of JABUQX010102981.1, from coordinate 44,825 downwards.
ATTATATAATAATAATTAATATTATTATACTTATATTAATAAATTATATATTAATTATATATAATATATATAATTAATTAATTAATATATATATATATATATATAATATATAATATATATATTAATATATATATATAATATATAATTTATAATATAAAATATATATATTATAATATATTATATATTAATATAATATATATAATATTATATATATTATTAATATATAACAATATATATTAATAGTGGCTGAATAATATTAATAGTAAGGAGGTAAGGCTCATTGGAGGTATGACCATTGGCCAAACCACCCCGAAATTTTTATACTAAGAATCGAAACTTTATTAAACATTATTATTTAATTATCAATATTACGGTATAATAATATATAAAGATTATATAATTTTAGAAGTTAAATATATTTTTATATAATTACGTCGCTGTCAGGAGTCAAATCCTCTGAGCAAGTCATATATAGTTATAAAACTATAACTTGAATACCATATACAGTTAAATAGAACAATGCTAAATAACACCATATATATGAAATTTTTATCAGCTAGATATGTTTGTATAGAATGTGTAAGCCATTTAGGAATCATTGAAACTCTGAGAGTATTATAATGCTAGTTATATAATTTCTAACCGAAGATTAAACAATATAATTCCATATAATATAAAATAACAGACCAAATTACATATATCCTACTTCATATATACCCTAACCAGATCACTTATTATAACTAATGCATATATATACTTATATTAATATATATATTAACTCATATTTTATTATTGACATGATGTAACTGTTTCATATCTTATCAGCAAAATAGTATCAGCAATGCTTATGGTAGTTTAGGCACGGATTTTTGAAATGTTTCAATTTATTATAAGTCATAGTAATATATATTGTCATTAGAAAACCGAAACTACGGTCCACATTTAATGTAGGCCATATTAATACCAATGAGCCAAGTAATAAAAGATTGTATGTTACCTATTTCCTTAATAAAGTCAGGTATGGGAGAAGATCGCATTACACAGAAAAGTCTCTCTTAAAGACCTGAATGTATTTAGCTAAAAGAAAGATAGAATGATGTGATGGTTATTGTGAGATAGTATGTAATCTGATATATCAAGCTCTGGCAATTCAATACAATTATTTTTTATGGAATTAATTTGTTTAAATATAAAAAAGCTTTTAAATGGTACGCAATAATTTAAACTTCTTTATAACCAAAGACCGCATGCGAGAGCTGATCTATCTTATATGCATACCCGCGAGAGGGCTAAAGTGTCTTCTCGAGATTTTGGCAGTACTACAAATATTTACCAAAAATATTAATTACATATCTTAGTTATATGATACATAAAATACTGACATATATTATACCCTAGGTTATACCAATGCTTTCAGTAGATAAGTAGCTGATCAACTATTAAGATCATTATCTGGAAAGATACATCTAAACTTATATCATATGAGAAAATATAACTATTTAGGATACGACTAGATAAGTCTTATAAAGGATACCTATGCCCTCACAATAACTACTATATAAACATATATAATATATAAACAATCCATATATCCGAATATTATTTATATTCACGGAACCTATCCTAATAACATAATATATGTCACGAATGTTAATCTATAATATAACAGAAGAGAAAATTAAGTCTCACTCTATCTTCCTGCACCTACTCGGCCACATGTTAAGCAGCTTATTATATTATGCACTCAAGTGACGTACAATTTATATTATTTATTTAGAGAACCAATATTATGACTTTTTTTCGAACCTTTTTCATTATGTATAAAAATAGACACAAAATTATAATAAGTAAATTCCCAAGTAATATAACATAGTAGTTATTTATATCTTATCTTTTACTATACCAGCATTTTATATAACATTAGAGAGTAATTATATTCTTATATATTATTGATATTAAAATGTTATTATGAATCATAAACCTTATATTAGCACCTATAAATATGTTGCAATAATTTATAGAGGTATTAGTTTGAGCCTATACTTTATATTTATCTATATAATATATATACTATATTCTATTATAACATATATACAGCATATGTATTTGAATATAATTTGATTTATATTTATTAATTATTATCTACATATTATTTATTATATATTCAACTATATATATATATATAATAATATTATTATACTTTATTACTAAAATATATATATTAAAAATAATATATAAAATAAAATAAATAATATATATAATATAAAATATAATATATAAATATATATAATAATATATTATATAATATATTCATAAATATATAAATAAATAAACAGTAAAAATTATTTATATTTATAACAATTTTATAAAACCACTCTTAGTAGGTATAAAGTAGAATTATAACTTAATTATATATAATAAGTAATAAAATAATATAATATATCTAGTGATATATACTACTACAGCTCTCAAAAAATTAATCCTAAATATAACATACTATTGAAAATAGTTGAGTACTATCTGCCAAAAGAATACTAGTTTGATATACATACAACTAACACCGGACTTATGTGCAAATTGTGCGTCGCACTATTTCACATATAACCTTGATGGTCGCAGTCTATATTGCGCAGAGCGCAGGAGCGTACATTCTTAATATAAATGCAACTCGATTACATAGATAGTAGATAATATATACTAGGTGACAGGGTAACATATATCTATTGAGATGTAATTTGTATTATATTATAACTCGGAGCTGGTCTAAGCAATATATATAATGACTCTTACTCTATATCTGGGGAGGAAATCTTTAGTACGACTATTCATAGTCAAGGAGTCTTACCACTAGGCTTTGATTATATATGGGGACATACAATACCCAGACAAATTATGACAAGCCAGAAAAAAATGATGGAGCCGAACCTGAATCGGTAAAAAAAAAAATTAACGTAACCACAGACCTGATTACAGGACATAGGACTTAAAAGTGGTGTTGCAATGGCTTAATGAGGACTTAATAAGTGTTAATATAGAATGTAAGCGTTCAGTACGGTAATATAAATCCACATCTTTGAAATAAATCATTCTAATGCGAAAATGTTTGGACAATAAAGGAAGATACTATGATGCTATAATTAAAAAAAATAAAGACACAGAAATATCACACAGAAAGGGGAAAGTACTACAAATCTGTAAGTTCAGTACATACATCAGTAAATATATAAAACTGTAATCAGTACATATATTTAAATATAGAATGTATGTTTAGTACATCATTACTTCCAATGTAGAATGTATTCAGTACATCTATACAGGCATAATATTGAACCTATATTTATGTTTAGGCCTACGTACTCATTACTATATATACTACTATACTATATCACCCTCATCCGTAGCTAGTGGACCATAGACAGCAGATCTATCATGTACAAAAGATGAACAACGGCGATTGCCTCTAAGTCGTGGACCTCTAAAAGGGCACACACACATGTTAGTAAATATATAGCAGTATCCACTAGGCTATACTATGTAGTAGTCAAAATTTGTAGATTAGATTATAATAATGGTATTTAAAATATTGTACATGAAGAGTCGAACTGAGGCAGGATCATTGAAGTTCTAAAACATTATCGAAATGGTAGTTTTTTATCAACTTTTTAGAGGGAGCATCTTAATACTCAAAATTAAATCAACACAACCATTTCGTTTACAGTTTTCGAGCATGTGCAACTCCGCGGACCTCGTTCACGTTTGTGATGGAACCAGTTAGTTAGAATTTAGTCCTACCCGTACTATCGTTTTGTATAATATATAATATATATATTAAGCAATATATATTTCGCAGGTGGACTACATACTCGGCCGAAGCAGTAACCATCCTAATAAAAGTCAAAACAATACCGATATTCCTCCCACTAGAGAATGAGAAACTGTTAAGTACATTTATATCAATTGAGGAATAAAATAAATATAAGAAATGATTAATAAAGTATATATATAACCTTGAGCAAGTCCTCGAACCCTGTATTTGTGCAGCATCGAAATGGAGAGCATAAAACGATTTTCTTATCCGTAGGCGGGGTACTTTTCTCATGCTAAGTAAGAACTTGAAAGAGATAGAAACAGAAAACAGAGATAAAGACAGAACAGAAAACAGAGAGAGATACAGTGATCGATAGCTCGTAAGAATAAATTAATAATGATTAATGAAGATTTATGAATAAGAGTCTAGAGAAATTGGTTGGGTTGATTTATCATAATATATAAGATCAAGAGATTACATAGATATATTAAGCTGCACTAATACAAGCCTATATATACCAGTATATATAAAGAATACAAGCTTCAGCAGCCTCTAAATTTACCATCTGTATATCGTCACGATTTCAGGAAGCAGGAAGGATATTATTAGATCTACTTCAGACATTTTTATTTCTGAATTCCTGTTTCTCCTTATATATATTCTTCTGAGGTAATTTTTACTAAAGGAATTTGACAAACACTTAAAGTTGTTTCATTTAAAAAAAATAAATAAATAAATAAAAAAAACTCGCATTAGAACTTTTTGATTCACAATACATTGACCTGGAATTCCGCTAAAAAATATTTGATGAATAGATGTATTTTTTTCATAACTCCACCATATTATTATTATTATTATTATTATGTATTATTATTATTCTCGTATTATTACTATTGTTAATAAATATAGTAAAATGATTATTTTATTAATTTATTATTAAAACACTTTCTAGTAAATCAAATCAATTTATTGATTATTATTATTATAATTTATTATTATTATTAATATTACTTTTATTATTTTCTGTATTATCTAAATATCTGTTTTTGTCTATAAGTTTAAAGTAGTATGTCAATATTGTGCTGGCAACAATAATAAAAAATTATTAACTGTTATGACCCGAGAAACAACTGGCTTATTAATGTTAAAGCTGAATATTATTATTATTATCTGGGGCTTCCTTTATGATGATTATCGACATCAGCGCCTCTACTCAATCGACACAATTGCGTCGGGGTCGGTAGGGATCCTCCGTCCTAGAGTAAGGTAATGCCCGCCGCCGGGTACTAGGCTTTTTTTAAACTAAGAAGTAGCTAAAAATAGTCCACCGTACTCCGGCCGACCATCACACGTCCCCTTATTAAACATGGTCCATAAATCCCTATCCAATTGTAATTCTTAACATTAAAAAAGAAAAAATGTATAGGGAATAATGTTTTTATTGGTGGGGATGGCGTTCTAAGTCCTTCTGTCTGGGTAGTTCTTTCTCGCGAGTCGGAGAGCTCACAAGCTAACAAAACACAGGCTGTTCGGTTTACCGAGGCCTTGATACACGGGTGCCAATTTGGGCAATCGGCCAAATTTGAGAAGACCCAAATTTTTAAGAACCCTAATTTTGCCAACCACCCAACCCCCCACACACAGATTGTTTTTGCACCCCTGTCTGGAATAAGGGGGCGCAGCAAGACGGTTGCGGCCAGCAGACCGCGTTAGTAGCTCCCCCGCCTATTTTGAGAGACCCCTTTAGGGAGCTTAGCCCCTTTTTTTGATGTTTTTGGCCGTTAATGACCGAGTATTCTGATTGCTATCCTACTACCAAAAACTACCATTTTTGTCTGACCGGTGGAATAACTGTATATCAGATAGTTTGTAGGCCTCGAGGGATCGCCTAACTTGATGACGCATGTATGTATCGTTCCTAATCTTGAACGTATGAGTTCTATTCTCTAAGCCATTCGAGCGCCACGGACACCAACACACACAGGCACGCACAAGCAGGCACACAGTGAGTTAGTGCTGAGGTGAGACACAAAAAGTAAGGACCACCACAAGCAACACACCACATAGTCACAACACAACACACAGCAGGCACACAAATCACACCGAGACACATGTTCGGGTCAGATATGAGGACTTCCATCCGTGCCCTTTTTTCATCTGCGCTGTATCGACATAATAAACTCAACGCAATGCCCGTCCTGTATCTGTTGGAGTTCAATCTGGGTTATAATAAAATATAACCAGATAGAGACTCGATCCCGGGAGCCTGAACTCGTGGCAAGTAAGGGCGATTTTGTCAGCAGACACGGGAAAGGATATAGAGATACATATTGTAATTCCAGTATGACAAGAGAATTAGGAATCGGATGTTGTAGAGTTAATGTTATAAATAATATTGTAATAATTTTATAGTAATTATAATAATCTCGGAAATATAATAATAATAATAATTATATATTTATATAAAGTTATTAAAGAGTGTAGATAATTATGTATTAATATATATATATATTATATATAATAATATATAGATATATATATATATATATATATAAATATATCGATCCCCGAAGAAGTAGCCACAAAACCGAGTGCGGAGGTGGGTGCGTGGTGGCCATCGTGTAACGTTCCTTGAATTCGCTCCGTTCTACCCTACCAACCCAACAATAGGCTCACACTGGACACCTGCGTTGGGCCATACACAGCACTGCCACAAACACACAATAACGACACACACCAACCACAAGTCACACTTGAACAACATAATAATAATAAAATTATGATAATGAAATATATAATAATAATATTTAAACTAATAATAAAATAATAAATGCTTGATGTAGGATAAAAATATAGCAGTTTAACATAATCTAAAACATATATAAAATTATGAGTATAATAAGTATATATTATTATAATAAGAATTTCAATAAATGGACGTCCCTACGTGTGCCAGTAAGTATAATATATATATATAATATAATAATATATATATTATGATATGATATTAGATAATATATTATGATTATATATATATAATAGTATTATATATATATATAATAGTCACTTCACACGATCACACACACACCTACACACTACACACACACTGCGAGTGACACAGGCACACACAAAGTGCGGTTGGTGCACATAAATGGACACAAGGCAAGCGGGGCACAGGAAGCCATTGATGCAGCAAGATGATGTGTAGGAAAGATCAAAGGGTGGTCGTGACAAAACGTCGAGGTCAGGTTTGTACGGGGGGGAATCACGCACCGATCGGGACAGCACATCATGATACGAAAGCACACATCCAGCTAGGTGCTATATTATGCCAGCACACATGCGAGGTTGAGTGGACCACGATGTTGTCACTTTGAGCTCACCACCTTACAGCGCACGCGCACTACGACACATCGCCATGGTATCACTTACACGTATGACCATTGTATGATCACACAATCACTATCAACATGCAGAGCTAGTGAATCTGAAGCAGATCAGCATTCATATGGACAGCTTATACAAAGAACTTACACTCACCCATAGACACTATATACAACAACATATCACCTGGCAGACCACGTCGACGATGGTACATGACATACGGAGTGACATGGGTAAGCCAGCTGGGCGTTTAAACTCACATAACACTACTCTAGCCATATACATTCTTACACCTACAACAAGATAACACTCACAGTTACGCACACACATCCACCCAATCGCACAATCACACACACATAGGACACTACACATACACTTAACCATAGACACTTATACACTATGACACTTTCCATAATACTCTACATTTCCGCATAGACACTTTTAACACACTGCATCCATAGGACACTCACCATACACTATGTTCACTATACGAACATACTCACCATAGACACTTACACTCGTCATATAAGACTTACACCTCCACATAGGCCTGACAACTTTCACACAACAGATAACGTAAACTCAATACCTAAATGCCACGCCCATCACGACACAGGACTCAATATCTAAATGCCTCAGTTGATAGGTTCATCTTTGGATGACTCTCTGTGGATAAGGTTCAGCTTTGATGGTCGTCATAGCTTGATGATCTCAACTTGAAATGGCTAACTTTGATGGCTCACTTTGTTTGGCTCAGGGTTGATGTTCATGTGACCTTTGATATCTCTTTGATCCGTCGATCTTTGATATACCATATATTGAATGATTCATCTTTGTGAAGTCATGCTTTGGTCCGGTTATCTGTTGATGGTTCATACTTTGATGACTCAGACTACTTGATTGTTTCAATGCTTTGATATTCCCACCCCCTCGAGGCCTCAGAATAGCCCTAATATTGGTGTCAGCTCCTAGGTTATAAGGTATGGAGGACATCGATGGTGTAGATATTGACAGTCGCTATGGAGAAGTCTAGAGTTAGTTGTGTTCTAGGCCGTAGTTAACCTGATCATAACGAATAGACGACTCAAATATTGAAATCCTACCGTCTATGTTATAGAATGTTTTACTAGAGTTGAATTTTCCAAGCTTTTTCCTAAACCTAATAGCCCATATCCTACAAATAGAGCAATGGTAGTAAGAATACAAAGAACTACGTCTAATGATTAATTCTAAATATACCCAGATAACTGCCAAACATCAGCCCGGGCCAAAAAGTAGACATGTGCCCTCCGAAATAGTATGATCGAACATCACCGAGGCAGGTGCCGCGGAGGTGAAGTAGACGAGACCCGCGCGATCGTATAGCCAGGCGTGCGCTCCGCAGGACGCAATATTTCCGCCGTTTCGCCCGCCGCGTGCGCCCGCAGGCGCAAATATTCGCGCGTACCGCCCGGCAGCGGGCGCCCGCAGGTGCGCAATATACAGCGCGAAACGCCAAAATATGTATACTTCGAGTCATTCATTTTTATTTCCGTAGTTAAACATTCTGTTATTAAAAACATTTTGCGATCCTAAAACTGTAACCAAGTACAGACCTATTATTATTATCTTAACACATATTTCATAGTTGTGATTATCAATGTAAACTATTCAAGAAAAGCTTTACGGAGTGGTACTATGGTCAATGCATTTTTACTTCATACTTAAACATTTCTTTTAAAAACACTTGTTTTGCAGCCCTTAAAGCAGTAAAACAGTAATACAAAAGCATACTGCCTAGCAACAGAGGGAATAGTAAGGCTCTGTTTACTGCTTTGGCGTGATTTAGCGCTTTACTCATGATATTTGTATAATAAATTTCACTTTCAAAAGTTTTGAATTAATCACTTTATTAAAATTAATTTTAAAATTGCTATAAATGTTGAAAATACTATTAAGTTAGGAATATTTATAATCATTTATTTCCACAATTGTCGAAATTTTATAAAAACCTATACTTTAAGACAGAACTTAAAGCATAAATAGTAAATTCAATAGAGATTGTTAGCCACGTAGACAAGGGATTAGTTGCTTGTTTTACTGACTTTAACTGCTTTAACTCATTGTTGCTAGTGATTAAGCTCAGAACTTTTGGATAAACTAAAATACCTTAATGCAGTGGATCAGCAGTAAAATCAATAGAGGTGTTACCATAGCAACAAAGGGATTAGTAGGCTTTTGTTTCCCTGCTTTACTGCGTTTACTCATATGTTTATGCTTTATACGTCATATATTTTAACATTACATACTTAAAGCAGTAAATTCAGCTAAATCAACATAGAGGTGTTACCTAGCACAAAGGGATTATTATGCCTGTTGCAGTAGGGCTTAATTCTTTGAAACACATAAATTTTATTGACATTGCGATTAAAGGCAGTAAATCAGTAAATCAATGGAGGTGTTGCCTAGCAACAAAGGGATTAGTAGTTTTTTGTTCTTTCTGCTTTTACTGCTTTAAAACTCATATGTTTTTCACCTGCTTTACTCCTAATATTTCTTAAACATTACATACCTTGAAAGCAGTAAATCATAAATCAAACCATCAGCAACAAAGGGACTTAGTAGGCTTTTGTTTTAACTGTTTTACTGCTTTAAAAGAAATTCGGTGTGGCTCATATGCTTACGTGTCTTTACTGCTTTAATACTCATATGCTTGACTGCTTTAACTCATATATTTATTAACATTATTTTTCTTTTATATTTTTATTTTGTTTTAATACTGTTTTTTTTCTATTATTATTAATTATTTTATATACAGTGTTATTTCTTCAGGCTATTTTATTATTTATTTAGGCAGTATCTAAACTACACACACATAGCACACACACACACACACACACCGTCTGGCACACACACACACAGCACACACACACACACACACCCACACACACCCAACACACACACATCCTTATTTAAATATTTTATAACACATTTTATGTTTTAATTATAACACGTCACACATTCCATCAATATCTATAAAACATTTTATGTTTTAACATTAAACACCGTACATTTATGAATTACTGCATTCAATTATAATAAATCGTATGTTCAAAGTGTCTTTAAAACTTCTGTAGATAAGTCAAAGTGCATTATCTTGAAACAAGAATTTTCTATTCTTTGTGATTATTTCTTTGTTATAAATTTTAAATAACTATTCAAAGTTTTAAAATATTTTACTAAAATTTTTATGAAATTTTATTAAAAACATTATTGTTACGTACCTTAAAGCAATATTCAGAAATTAGTAAGGCAAGCCCCTAGCATCCCCTCTACACCAAGCTATGGCACGTTTTGTTTCTACGATTGACTTACTCTTTACCATTATCTTTAGCCATGTATAGTCTAGAAATAACAAAATAAGTTCTTCTCTGTTAACCTAAATGTATGTTATTAAAATCATTCTAGGTTTTTCTTTTAAAAATAACAATTATCACTTACATTTATATGATTCGCTGCAATGTTAACTAAAATTATTCAAAGTTTTTTTAAATAATTCGGATTTTCTTTATGTATTATTATTATTTTATCTATGTAAATTGACATAATTCCAGCAGGAAAGAATACACCAACAAGCGCAGCGTCCTTAAGATGAGAACTGACTCGTCTGTAAACATGTGTTGACAATACGACTACTTAGGGCCTAATTAAGGCATAAGCCTTTCTTGTATCCCGGGGCTCCGGATTTATGGCCTAACTATACCAGTCAAATATATTTCAAACTGACCTTTCTCTGTAAAATGTGTGCGATAATAACCTACGTTAGGCCTAATTTAGGCATAAATTTAGGATGATAAACCTTTTTTGTATCCCGGCCTGATTTTAAGCCTAATACAGGTCAAAAGGTTATTCCAGTATAGACAAGAATCGGGAATTCAAATTTTTATCTATTTTATAAATATATTTCGAAACTGAAACATGCCTGGATGCGGTAATGATCCTTTAGAGCAGGTAAGAAGGCAAGGTTTTTGCCTTCTTGTGGTGCTGGAGTAATCGCTTAATCTTATACTACTTGCGCATGGTGATGGTCGAGACTTATTTATTCGCTTTTGCCTTTTAGGTATGAAAAAAATGTGTTTTCATTATCCTGAGCCTGGGTTTCGTATATTTAAACATATTATAGTTAAGGCTTCATTAAACTTTTGTATATAATTTTATACATTCACTCTAACAGTACAGTAAATCTTGTTTAGAGAAGAGAAATAATAGTACCCTTATAAATCGAGTTATTATGAATTAGAAATTTAATAATCATTATCTTACAGATTTTCCATGATATATATATATATTAAGTATATTATATAGTAATATATATATATATACTATATATATATATGTTAATAGTATATATTAATATATATATATATAATATAATATATAAATATATAAATATATACACTCAGAGTGGGCGCGCAACTTAAATTTAGAGCGCAAACGCAAAAAGCGCAAAGTGGGAAAAATTAGTCGCAAGAAAAGCGCACAATTCTTTCAAAAAAATAGTCCGGCATGCGCAAGCGCACATGTCCGCTCAATATCAAATTTTTTTAAAAGTACAAATTTAGGAGCGCAAAAAAAAATTAAAAATAGCGAAATAGTAATGGTATGATTATTTTAAATTTAATTGAAGCTCTGAAAAAGTGAACAAAAAATGAGAAAGATTTAATCTTATTCAATTATTCTCTCTCTTCCTCTCGCTCTCTCTCTCCATTCTGAATAGGGTCATATTCGCCTTTAAAAAGATAAATTTTTTCAAAATTGATGGATGCCATGGTTCTCTTTGGTCTAGAATGTCAGAGCCTTGATAAACAACCCTTACACAGCGCTGACTGGGTGGGTAATAAATACTTAATAAACAAGTCTACTCAGACCTTCCAGTATTCCGACACGGGGAACAGGTTCCTGTGAGAGGGGTATGTGGGAACTTTTACTTGCAGCCCAGCTATCCAAATTTGGTCCCAACTTCTCCTCCAGGTGTCTGCTGGATAATATGGGCCCTTCAGTTTCCTGAAATATTTAGAAATGGTACAAGAACTCAAATCTTTTTTTAAGTTCATTTGAACATTATGTCAGGTATATGTGTATATATGTAATATATAATTGTTTATAGTAATATATATAATATATTAATATTATAATATATAATTATATATATATATATTATTTATAATAGATATTTTGGTACTTTCTATGCTCTTAAATAGGCATAAAAATATCTCATGTCGAAATATTTAATTAGATTATATACAAGAAATGCTAAATGTTTTTCCATATAAAATAACTCAACATTACTTGGGGTCACTTTCACTCAGTTCCATCCCTTCAGTGCATTAATGAGGACGAGTAGATTCGATGCAATATTACACTTATTTTCCCCAATAATCTGGTCTTGACATCTTGGTACTTTCCCTCATTTATCTCGTACCACTCCGCAGTTTGAGTGAGATGCAGGGCTGCTTGCCATAAGCAACTCAAAATAATCAAAAGACTGCTGAATTACCTCGGTTCAAGCCTTTCTTTCCTTTGTCTTGTCTTGGTTGCTTTAGCAAGGTAGTTGATAAGTTGTGGCCATGTGAATTTTTTCCACCTCTCGTTGCTTCAAATCGAAAACTACTTTTTTGTTCGTAAGATATTAGCATAAGGACTGCGGTAAGCACAAAAATAAGCCTAACAGCAATGAGCCTATCAAAATAGGAATACTTCCGCCGTTGCATCCTTATTATTTGTATTAAGTTACTGGAAGACAAGGCTTTTGGTCCATCAAATGTTGTTGATATGTGTCATGCGACAATAAAGTTCTTAAGCAGATCTTTTATAGAATTGCGTTTATGGAGTTCCAGCAAGTAAAACTTGGTGTTTTAAGCTTTGTTCCCACTCTTAAGTCTAACAGCAGTTGTAGTTTCCTGTTTTGGGCTTTCCACAATTCCTGTGCTTTGGTAAGTGTCTTATTAAATCGATTCTTGACACTAGAGGACCAGCGAGGAACATTTGAAAACACCTTAGTAGCCAAGAATGTAGTTGTAGGAAGGCAACGGCGATGTTTAATTGAGGTCTAAGTGCATCATGTTCTTCAATGCAATTTTCTAGCTGGAGAGGGTTTGTCTGCAGAACTGTCTTTCACCGCTATTTGTCATCTTTCCGCTTAACCACTATCTCTGCAATCCGTGCCTGTTCTCTTCCTCTTCGTAACTCGTTCTGCATGAGCATCCACCGAAAGGCTGCACAGAAATTAGCACCGTTATCTATTGTAATGCAGACAACTGAATATAATTTTCTTTAATTTAGTCGTTTCCTTATTATTTGGAGTTATAATTTTTTTCCGCATTACGTTATTATACTTCATATTGATTTTTACTGACTTTCCAATGCCAAATTGTTGATGAATTCCGTAATATTGTTGGATAGGACTGGGGCTGAGAAACAGATAACTCTCTACATGCAGAGAGAGCCTTCTCTCTCTCTCCTCTCTTCAAAGTATTCAAATTAATCAGTGACATCATCCCCAGACAAATCATGTTGGTTCCCAGTCCAGCTGTCGCGGTTGTGGCGCAATAACTGACCTACTGATAATGTTGTTAAAATCAGCCCTTCCCTATTATGCATATGTCATCAAGATCCCTCGTCACTTTTCTTCTGGAGGGAGGTGGATACAATCAGAGTCAGTAGGACAGAAATTCTGACAAGAACAGGAATTCGACAAAGATCTCGGACCACACAATGTAGCAGAAATCTAGAAACAAAAATATTTTTGATGAGAAATGGCTAATATTTAATGAAACTTGGTAGTTCAAATTCGAAAATTTTGTGTATGGACTGTATTCTTAGTTTTTTTAACCTGTTAGTTGTGACACAAATTATCTGTACATAAAATAAAACACTTACTTATAAGCAACTCAAGAGCTCTCTTCTATTTAAAATATTTTCGTCATACTTGGAATGATGGTCTGATGTTTTTTGCTGGGTGTCTCACTGTCTGTTGAGCAGTTCCGCGGCCCCGCTTGACCCTCCTTCAATTGCATACACACTCCGTGTGCAAAGAAGGATGTTTCTAAAGAAAGTTACGAAAGCTAGAATCGCTAATTGCTCAAACAATAATGAGTGAAATATTTTAATTTGGTTGATTTTAAAATTAAAAAAAATAAAATCAAATAAAAAGTATCGGTATAAGTAACTTACGATCAAGCTATGTTAAGCAGTACCTTGTAAAAGCTGAAAGTTTTTTTTTACATTTGCGGAGCATTCATCTTTCCCTTGTACATCACTCTATGCCCTCAATAAGCTCCTTCTTGCTCTTGACAGACCCAAAGTACTGATAAGAGATGGGGCCATAGGTGCTCCAAGTCATCTGGGCTTTTTTTCATGGTGAACTAAGGTATATTAAATGTTGAAAGTTACGCTTCGCGACTTTCAACCGTTGCACAATTCTTTTTTCCCTTTAAGCACTTATCGAATTCTGTTTTATCCCAATTTAAACTCAAAGCACTAAAAAGGTTTAATCTCGCTATCACAAGTAACCTAATAAAATTAGGCAATTACTGTCACACTTTAATAATAAAACTGATTATAATAATACTGTAATATAATAAATATACTAGTATAAGATAATTGCTAATAAGCAATTATTATTCGATAATAATCTTTGTATAAATGTAGCTTTTGTTTTTTAGCATTTTTAACTTTTAACTTCTAATCCTAATATTTTTGATTAAATAATTGTTTCTTAATACTAGTCTAGAAAATAGTTGCATAGAAAATAAGAGGCTATAAATTCATTAGTTTCTGACCGGTTTCGTCTGGAAAACTTCGGACATCTTCAGAGTTCGATTCTAGTTGTGGAATTGAATTTAATACAATAGATTTGCCTATTTATGTGATTGTTAAGATTTTAGATTTTTTACATTTGATAATGTGGATTATTTTAATTGAACAGATGCGGTGAACTTTTAATGTTAATAGTCTGGTTTAAATGTTTTATGTAGTAAGCCTCACCTATTTTCAGTTTTTGAGCTTCGCTAGAGGAGTGCAAAATTTTGAATGACTCGTGGATATGAGATTTTAAGTGTTTTTTGTTATGTTCGTGAATAAATGTTCGTATATTTTATTAGGTTTAAATCGGTGCTGGGTATGCCTATAGCTTCAATCTAATTAGTTCTGTAACCATATAGTCGACGTACAGATCGAGACTCGACTGCGAATTTCCTATATTAGAAACCAGCCATTAACATAAAGTTCAACGTATTGTCATTAATTAAATATAATATGAAATTGTAAGAACATCTAAAATCTAATTGGTAATTTTAATTTTTTAAATCTGTATTATAATTCATTCAGATGTTAGAATCGAAACTCTGAAGATGTCGAAGGTTACGGACCGAAACCGGTCAGAAACTATAAATTTAAATATGCTCTATTTTCTATCGCAAACTATTTTATAACTAGTATAAGAAAATAACTGAAAACTCAGAAAAAAATACTTTAGAGAATTGAAGTTAAAGTAAAAAACTTTATTAATAATAAGATCTAATAATAATAATAATAATAAAATAATTAAATAATAATATAAAATAATAATAATAATAAAATAATAATAATAATAATAATAATATAATAATAATCAATAAAAATAAAATCAAAATAATAATAAATAATAATCATAATAATAATTAATATAAAATAATACTAATAATAAGTAATATAATGAAATAAATATAATATAATAATAATAATATAATAATAATAAAGATAATAAATAATAATAACATTATTATTATTATTATTATTACTTATATTATTATTATTCTTATTATATTATTTTATTATTATTATTATTGATTATATATTATTATTATATACTTTTATTATTTTAGCTATTTTGCTATTTTTATATATTTTATATATTTTTTATTATTGATTATGATTATTATTATTATTATTATTATTATTATTATTATTATATTATTATTATTATTTATTATTATTGATATTATTATATTATATATAATTATATATAATAATATATATATATATTATATCTATATATATATATATATATATATCTATATTATATATATATATTATATAGTTTTTATATTAAACAACACCGCTCACTGGCAGAGCCTAATCTAGGAGGGGGTGTGCTCATTTTTGTCTGAGCAAGACGGAGCCAGAAGAGAATAGTCACACTCAAACGACCGACCAGTGACGAACCCTGGTCTCTCGCTTAGTTAGGCGAGTGCTCTCCCACTGAGCTACCGGACGTATACTGGGTGCTGATAATCCCTTCTGACTTTTACGGAGCAACTCCGTCGAAATGTCATTTCTTCTTATAGATAAACAACTAAATCCAAAATTTTTGGTCCTTTATTTTAGTTAATTATATAAAAAAAAACAAGAATTGAATTTTGCTGCTCCTCCGTTTGTTAAAAAGAGTTTTAATTTTTGTTTAAATTTTATGTAATTTCGTATTATTAATTTCCTTTCTAAAAAGTTTTGCTCATATCAAATAAGAATGTTCACAGAACATCTCCTCTTCCCAGCACTGCAATCTTTCGTGTCCCTCGTTGCTGCTCTGTGTTCTTGTTCTTCTTTTTCCTAATTTGCTTTTACTAAATCTTCTCTTTTCTTTTTCCACTCTCTTTCAGTGCTTCCGCTCTCGACTCGCAGTTCAGCTATATAATATATATATATATATATTATATATATATAACTATATATAGTATTAATATATAATATAACTAATATAATAATTTAATAATATATATAATATATATATATACATATATATAATATATATATTATCTATTACAGCGCAAATTATTTAGAAATGACAACAACGTTAACAATTATTTAGAAAGAGCGCAAATTTGCGCTTTGGCGCTCTTAAAAAGTTGATGAGCGCAAATGCAAAAGCTCACATTTTTAGAAATTTCGCGCAAAGCAAAAGCGCACATGTTTTACCTAAAACGCAAATTGCGCTTTGCGCTTTTTTGCGCTTATGCCACCTCTATATTATATTATATATATATATAGTATTATAACTTTTGGCTTATTATTATAACATTAAATATTAGGTCGCATTATATCTATAATATAAAGAAATTCACTAGAAAATTAAAATAAATATATACAAGAGTGTTAAATATATTTACAATGGTGTAATCATAATATATATATAGGGTTATACATAATATCACTGTCACATACATTTTTCAATGATGTTTATGACTATTTCATATAAACTCTCTAAACTCTTTACAAATTGCCCATCATTTTATATCATTATCGAGATCGATAACGTTTCGGTGTCTCATTAATACATTCAGATAGTACATATGTAAAAAGTTCTCTCAGATATCATAGTATATTTAAATTCTGGATCACCTGCATAAAAACTTCTTGCCTATGATATCTAATAGATAGATGAAAATTTTCTGCACGTCATAAAATTAGGAAGCGGTCGATAATGATCGGGGGATCCTCGACCAGGATTTTCTTAAAATGCGTAGTATTCCTGGTATATACATGTAATGAATTACGGTCACGTAATTAGATAATACATATGTCTTCTTCAATCCGCATTAACATTCGCCTACTAACCTCTGACATATAGTCAGCTGCGTTAAGACTGTTGATCCATAATTGATTGTAGTTCAATACGGGATTCATTTATTTCTCTCCATAACTACTTCCAACTGTATATGTTTGGCGTTTATAAAGCTAGAAGCTAAGTTGCTTATCGTGTTCCTTGTCAGCTATATAAAGTTGGGCTCAGTTTATCTGAGCTTGTTTAAGTATTCCTGTCCATCTTCCAGTGGATTACATATAGCAAAGTAATTCATATCTGGACTCAAAAATACGCCTTGGTATATAACATGGTGGCTGGGTAGCAACTGTAAAAATTCAAAGTCCATTCGGGTCTTCTTTATATATAGAAATGAACCCCCTACCGGGAATCTTGATTTCCCACTCGGAAATGTCTTGTATGAGTTTGTAGATTGGCCTGTTAGTGTGAATCATGATATGATGCCTTATTTGGGAAATGAAAACATTGTTATACAGAATGCAGGAACGGTGCACCGCTTAACAGCCAAATACAGAGATATTGGATTTTAAAATGAGTTGGTCTGAAAAATGATCGTGTCAAGCGATATTAAGTTTCAGAACTAAATTAATGTTTCAACCATTCCAGATAGAGCTCAGGATGTTGGAAAAAAAGATGTTTTTTACTACGTAAAAGGGCACGAAAAAGGCGACTAGGAATAGATTCTCGGTGCGACCATCACATGCGCAGTCATGATATAGAGATAAGGATTAAACCCATCCACTCACAAGAAAGGGAAGCATTTCCTTCTTACCTGCTTAAAGGATCTTACCTGTCCAGCATGTTTTATCTAATTTGAATATATTTATAAATAATAATGTACAATGATTCTCGATTCGTTGTCGTAGTACTGGAATACTTTGACACCTGGTATTTTAGCTAATCCGCCCGGGATACAGGAAAAAGGTTATGTCCTAGAATTGATGCTAAGCTTTAGGCTAAGGTATGGTTATTTCACCACATTTTTAGCAGAAATAGGTCAGTTTGAAAATATATTGTTGACCTGGTATGTGGAGGCAAATCGCGCCGGGTAGAAAAGGCTTCTCTAATGTAGGCCTAATAGTAGTCTTAATTGTTCATACAGCATTTTTGGTACGAGAAGGCGGAGGGTCAGTGTTTATTCTCGGTATTGTATGTAGTGAGTGCTGCGTTGTTGTTTTCTCGTGCTGTGATTGTCATGTACATAGGAGATGAAGTAGATAAAAGATACGAGAGAAATCGCGAATATTAAGAGACCTTTGAGAATATTGTTAGTTATACCATTGAGCGAATAATATAAATGTATGATAAGGTTTTAGGTTTTATGAAAGAACTAGAATGATTTAAATGGCTGAAAATTATCTGCAGTAACAACAGAGAACTTATTTGTTGGTTATTTATACTTTTATTCCATGGCTAAAGATGATGTAGAGTCAAGTAAGTCAGATAGAACAAGAACGTGGCAGCTAAGGCTTGGTGTAGAAGGATTGACTGGGGCGTTGTCTTACTTGATTTACTGTTTGTGCTTTAAGGTACGTAAATTATTTTTAAATAAATTTCATAAAATTTGAAACACCGCAAATCTGTATTTTTAAAACGTGAATAGTTTATAGAATTTATGGAAATATCATCAGCAGGATTCTTAGCAGTAGTAACAGTTGTAATAAATTCTTTCGTCAACTGTCATGATTTATTATGTGAAGTTTTTAAGAAATTTAAATGAAAGGTTTGTGTCGATTGGTGGGTATTATTTTATCTCTTCAAAGGAGATGACTTGCGACCATATTGTATAAGAGTTATGACGTTATGTGGTGACGTTAATTAACTCGAAACGGAATGTGTTTAAGTAAGTTTTATACGTTAAAGTGGTGTGTGTCAAGTGTCCCAGAGATTTTGTGCGTCTAGTGAGAAGTCATTTAAAAGTCCTGCTAATATAATAACAATAGGCTGAAGTAAATAACACTGAGAGTAGTGGGATAAAAGCTCACGAGGCGCCGAGTAAAAAGAGAAAGTATTAAAACAAGAATGTAGAAGAATATGTAAAAAGAAGCATAATGGTTAATGTAAGATGAGTATGTGAGAAGCAGGGTAAAAGCAGTAGTGAGTTGGGAGAAGGCCAGTAGAACAGTTGTAGTTAAAGCAGTAAAATCAGTCAGAACAATAGAGGCCGTACTAATCCTTTGTTGCTAAGGTAAGCACCTTCTTTGGATTTGTTATGACTGATGTTACTGCTGTTAAGTATGTAAATGTGGGTTCATAATATATTGTATGAGTTAACGCAGGTGTGAGAACTATACTATTAAAGCAGTAGAAGTCATAAAACAAAGACCTGACTAATCCTTTGTGGCTAGGTAACACATCTATTGGATTTGCGTGAACTTTTAACCGCTTTAAGTGGTAGTTTAAATCTTCCTTATATGTTAAAAGAGTAAAACATATGAGTTAAAGCATAAATGCAGTAAAGACCAAAGCCGTACTCATCGTGTTGTTTGCTAGGGTAAGCCACCTCTATTTGGATTTCGCTGTAGTTGGCATTTAACGCTTTTAAGGATGTAATGGTAGTTAACATAAATAGTTACTGAGTTGAAGCATCGTAAAACATATGAGTGTAAAGCGAGTAATAGCCAGAAAAGACAAAGCATACTAATCCTTGTTGCTAAGGTAACACTCTATTGCTTTACTGATTTACGTCTTTAAGCTGTAAAGATGATGTTTTTAATAAAATTTCGTACAATTTAGTAAATAAAATGGATTATAATACAAGCACTCTGGGTTTTTCTTCTTACATACAATTTTAAGAAATTTATAATGAAAATAGAGGAAAAGGTGAAAAATATAAAAGAAAATATTAATGTTAATTATATATAGCATATGAGTTAAACAGTAAATCAGCAAAGCAGTTAAATATACAAAAGCCTGTAATATTCCTCTGCTCGCTAGGCCAGTTGGCTATGTTGATTTTAACTGTTTGAACTGCGTTCAGGGCTGTAAGGTAGAACTGTTAATTTAATAAAAACTGTGTTTAGCGTAGGAAGTTAAACATAAGCTCATAGTATAGTTGAAAGATATTTTTGAATAGTTTACATTGAGTTACAGTTAATTGTAATAAGTGTAATAATTATAATAGGTGTAATAATTATAATTCGTTAGATCGCCAAGAATGTTTTTAATAAAAGTGTTTAAGTATGAGAATAAAAAGTGAATGACTCATATAATCTATTTTGCGTCGCCGCTGTACGATATTGCGCCTGGCGCTTCGGCGGGCGGTGTAAGCGCGATCGTGCGCTGCGGGCGCACGCGCGGGCGGGACGCGAAATATGCGTCCTGGCGGGCGCACGCCGGCGGGGATGTGATCGCGGCGGGGTCGCACGCTGGCGGGTGCGGTTCGTGCTGACTTTTGTGGCGGAGGGCACATGGCTGCGTCCTGGGGTCAGCCCTGTATTGGATCTTAGGGTAACATTGATTATGTGCGTATTCTTTGATGGTAGGGTGAGGGTAGGGTTGAGAGAAGAGATGTCTAGAAAAATTGCAACTCTATAGTCGGGAAGCATCCGACAATCACTTTATAGATGAAACTGACAACCAATTGAATTCCTCATTTACCGGTGTATAACATAGTGGTAGGCTGTCAATATTAGTGTTATTTGCTATGTATGCAGTTTGGTGAGGCTAGAAAAGCTAACTCATACTAGGAGTTCATCCTAGCGAACTTGTAATATACACGCAATCTGATGCCTCATACTTGTATAACTCTAGGGGCGTGTAGGACACCAGTATTGAGGGCTTGTTGCTAGGCTTCAGGGGTTGGGGTGAAGCTCATGCTGAGATAGGTGTGAGCATGATCAATAGAATGCGGAGTCATGGCAAAGGAAAGCCGTCAAAAGGGATGTAACCGCAAAGGATGACTTCATCACATGATAAGTGTGATCAATGGTATGGGTGGTGTAGTAAGATGATTGTCTCAAAGATGGAACCATGCAGTAGGCTGAGCAGTGACGAAGTTTGGCCATGAAAGTTGAGCCATCAAAGTTGAAAGGTCATTGCAATGATATACCATGTAATAGATGACTGGTCTCATAGATGATCATCACAAGATGAAACCATCAATAGGCTGAGGCATAGAATTGAGTGTTTGGTGTGTTGTGCGTGAGGTGAAGTGGTATCTGTTGTGTGAGTGGGGTAGTGCCTGCTGATGTGTGGATGTGATGTGTCTTGCGAGTGTAAAGTGCATGGGCTGGGTCGTCTTTAATTTAGTTCCACATAGAGGAAGGGTGGAGTGTCTAGAGGATTAAAGTAAATTTTCTTTGGGTAAATGTAAGTGTCTATGTTGTATGTATAAGTGTAAGAGTGTGTATAAGTGTATAAGTGATAGCAGCTATGTTGTGTTTGAGTGTGTGTGTGTGTGTGTGGTGTGTATAATGTATAAGGGAGGTGATCTGTGGTGTGAGTGTAAGTGTTATAAGGGCTGAGTGTAAGTGTCTATGGTGAGGGTGCAAGTGCGAATAAGTGTCATAGTGTGTATGTGTGAGGTGTGTTTGATGTTGTGTAAGAGTGGTCCATGTGAGTGTGTAAGGTGTATGAAGTTGTCATATTGTTTTTTGTATTTACGTGTCATTTTTTATTTTTTTAAAAATAAAAAGCACTTTATAGAGGTGATACTACATTTATGAAAAGAGTGTGTGTGTATATACGTATAATTGTAAGTAAATTTCAGTACCTGTCGAAGTATCCCTAGCTGGTGTGTGTTTTGTGTGTGTGGATGGTGTGTGTTGTGTGTGGGTGTTGGTGTGGTGTAGGTGTGTAGGTGTGAGGTAGTGATTATATATATAATATATATTATATATATATTATATATATATATATATATATATAGTTATTTATATATTAATATATTATTATATGATATTATATAGTATATATCTAGTATATAGGTAATATTAGTACCTTACTTGGTCCACGTGGTATAGTAATATATAAAGTATGTAATATATATATATATAGATATATTATTATATATATATATATATAGTATATATTATATGTATAAGATTAATTTATATCTATATAGTATATATATATATATATTATAATATAATTGATTATTATGTAATTAATTATATATAATTATTATAATCTTTATGTAATTTTTATATTATGGTGTGTTGTTGTGTGTGTGTGTAGGGTAGGCACGGAGCGAATTCAATGGAAGTTTACTCGGTGGTCATGGTCTCTGGGATCCGATATAATATAGTATAGTTAGTATATAAATTGTTAAGTTATAATATATATATATTATATATATAATATATATTAGTATAGTATTATATCTTATATATATATATATAGTATAATATATATTTATATAATATAGTTATAATAATATATATATATATATATATTAGTATAGTATATAATATATAATTATAATAATATAATTTATAATTTAAAATTGTAATAAGTTAATTTTGATTTTTTTTATAATTATGTATTAGATTGATGTATATATAATAATAATAAGAATGATTCTCAATTCTTGTCTATACTGGGAATTAAAATATGTATGCCTCTCAGATCTTTGCGTGGATCTGTGGACTAAATGTCCTATACTTGCCAGAGTGTAAAGTGGTCGTATTCCATCTGGGTTTATATTTTGATATGGTCCAAAACCTCAGACAGGTAAAAAACGGCATGTCTTGAGTCAAGAAGGTCGCTAAGAGCGAGATGAAAAGGGACGCGTCGGAGAAGTCTGAGTCATGCGCGTGTGTGTGGTGTTGTGTGTGTGTCGTGGAGGTGTAGAGTGTGTGCGTCAATGTTAGGATAGATGCATACATACGTTCAAGTTAGGAACATCAGTACATGCGTTCAGTTAGGATCGGTACAAACTTGATACGGTTGTATCAAGTCAGAATGGTGTCAAGGTCAGGATATCAAGGTCAGAAATGGTATCACAGGCCAAAACATCAAAAAAAGGGGCTAAGCCTAAAGGGGGGGCCAAAAATAGGGGGGCTACGTACGACGGTTGCTCTGCGCAACCGTCTGGCGCACCCCTTCTCCGAAGGGGTGCAAAAAATTGGGGGTTGGGCAAAAATTAGGGTTCTCAAAAAATTTGGGTTCTCAAAAAATTTGGGTTCTCAAAAAATTTGGGTTGCCCAAATTGCACCGTAGAATACACAAGCCGGGTACCGAAAAGCCCTTGCTACTACTCTCACGAATTAGAGTATTTGCCGTCCCTCCAGGCAGTCAAAAACTGTTTTAAGCAATCGCGATTTCAAAGTTAGGATAACTGCTTAATATGGAGCCTGTGATGCTCTCTCTTTATGCGGGGGGGATAAGGTTCCAAATCAGTTTTAGACTTACAATACAAGGGCTACAATTTGTCTGAACCTGGACCATGCAGTGAACCTTTCGGCAAGCACGAAAGGCACAGCATAAATTTTTAATGGAATCAAAATGTGTAAATCGGTGTAAGCTAACAACACACTTTCTGTTCCTACTTTTTTTTGTCGGTCAGAAAAATGAATCTGGTTTTATTTTGTGTCGACTTGGGTTCGACACGACTTGCGAACGATGATTTTTGTCCAATGGAGACCCCCATCTCCCGTTCGAAGTGCGAGGTTTGCTTATTTTGGTGCGTTGCGGTGCATACAATTCCGGTGTCCCAATGCGATATTTAAAAAAAATAGTTGCAGTTTGTGGTGCGGCGTTCATTTCGGTGTAGTGAGTTGCGGTGCAAAAATATTTCAGTGTTCGGCAAACCCTAATGGGAAGTTTGAAGTGAGGCAAAGTGGGGGGAGCTTCATGGACCACCCTTTACAAATTGTGGTCTTTTCCGCTATTTACTTTGGAAAGAAATGGGAGAAAATCATTTAACATGCATATAACTTCCTTGGTTGCCATGGCTGCAAATAATTGTCATCGTATGATTGCATTGGTAACCATGGTAACCATGGCTATTAAGGAATGTCATAACATTTCTTATCAGGATGAATAACACTTTTACTGCACCCATTAGTTACAA
>JABUQX010102981.1:2500-7500 GCA_015478945.1 Trachelipus rathkii | reverse complement strand
AATATATATATATATATAATATATATATATCTATATATATATATATATATAATATATATATAATATATATATATAATAATATATATATATAATATATATTAAATATATATATAATAGGTTAGTGTCTAAAGCTGACATCATGATAACTAGAGAACAACAGCACCTACAGTAAGGCATACACATTGTTGCATATGCATGGCACAGAAAAAAAAAGACTGACCGCAAAAAAATAGGGCGCCCGAGTGTTAGGGGTGTTTAAAACTAACGAATACCCACGTGTAGACCCCCCGATGTCAGGAGTCGCGGTCTCTCGGCCTCTAGTGGATACGGGGCGTACTATCCCCCCTCCGGGGAGGGTCTCCGAACCCCCGCTCTTTGGTATTTGGTGTCGCGGGGGTTTCTCCGACCATCCCCTCCGGGATAAACATCCCCCCCTTCGTCCCCCATCGGCTCGAGGCCCCTAAAAATTGAAGTTCAAGGGCTCGAGCCGATCCCCTATATAGCATTGATATATATATATATATATATATATAATAAATAAAGATATATATATATATATATATATTATATAATTATATATATATATAATATATATATAATATTAATAATATATATATAAAATAGTAGAATGACTGTCCCCTAGTTAGTTTGAATCTTTCGTCATTAAAATAAAAAAATTGTACCTATTTTCCTTAAAAATTTTGCCATATATTATTTACAAGCTTTATGTCTTGTAAAATGATATATAGGATTATATATATATAATATATATATAAATATATAAGTTATATATAAATAATATATATTATATAATATAATATATATATATATATATATATAATATATATATATATATATATAATATATAAAATAGTAAGTGACGTACTGTTCCCCTAGTAGTTTGGAATCTTTCGTCTAGAATATAAAAAAGATTGTACCTATTTCCTAAAATTTGCCAATATATTATTTACAAGCTTTATGTCTTGTAAAATGCAATAAAAATGCTAGGAAGACTTGTAAAGGCCATTCTCATTATAAATATGTATTAAATGACATAAATTAATATTTAAAAGTCAATAAATAAATAAATAAATCTTTAAATTTAAGTTTGCACAGCACAACCGAAGTCAACTTAATCCTACATGGTCTAAATCCGAAATAGACGATTTTTTGTTTATCAGAGCTGGATATCGATATATCGATTATTTTAAATATATCGATATATCGATGTTAAAAAAAACGAAATCGAAACTATAGAGCAGTGCAATTTACGACTATATATAATTTAATAAAAATATATAAATATATATATATATATATATATATATATATATATATATATATATATATATATATTATATATATATATTAATATATAAATTATATATTGTGTGTGTGTGTATATGTTTGTAAGCATAGCTTACAATAACATTCAATGATTTTAAAATTCCGTTTAATAATGGCTAATGTTAAGAATACGCTTAAGATCATAGTAATATTATCTTTTACTTTAAAGTTACTGAAAATTAGTGTGTATCTCTAATCCCCTTAAGCATATCCCGCACCCGAGAGTCCATAGTTTCTTGGTTCATTTCCTCTTTGAGAAGAAAGTCAAGAGTCAGGTAACGTTTTCTACCTATTTCAGAATTTCTATTTATCAATGGGTTTCCGGTTGAGAACTTTTACCTCATTTTAGCACTTCCTAGCTTATCTCTAATTAGGGCATTAATTGGAGTATGAATTAACCATTATTGTGGTAAATGTAAATATAAAAAGTAATATATATATATATATATATATTATATATATATATATAATATATATATATATAATATATATATATATAATAATATATATATATATATATATATATATATATATTATATATATATATATATTATATATATATATATAATATAATATATATATATATATATATATTATTATATATTGTGAAAACTACCAAAGCACCCGCAGATATCTAGAAAACTACGATAGTTACAAGTAAACTAATAACAGATTTGGAATCAGCGTATGAAATGTGTATGGAAATTGAAAAAAAAATATTTTATATATTTTTTTTGACATCTCGAAAACTACGATGGATACAAGAAAAACTAATTAACATATTTGGAATCAGCGTATGAAATTGTATGAAATGAAACTTTTTTTTTTTCTTTTTTTTATCTAAAGAATACTTCGGGTAACCGCAAAAGATGCAAAGAGTCAGTCTCTCTGCCGAATCGAGGACGACGGTGGACTTCAACCCCCCTCTGTCCCAACGTCGCTCAATCTATTTTCCAACAAATTTCATACGTATTCCAAATAGTATAGTTTTCTTGTACCCTATGTATTTCGAAGATATCATGGCAGGTGCTTTGGTAAATTGGCCAAATAAATATAGGATATATAATATATATATATTATAATATAGATATAAATAATATATATAATATATAATATAAAATATATATATATAAATATATATATATATATATATATATATAATATATATATATATATAATATATATATATTCTTTCTTTCTCTCCGAACCAAGATTGTGGGTCTTTCTCTCCGAACCAAGATTGAGGGTGAATTGCGCACATACGTCGGAAACAATAGCTAAGTAGAAGAACATGAAAAAGTTGAAAAAGGATATATATATATATATATATATATAAATAATATATAATATAATATATATATAAATATATATATATATATATATATAATATATATTATATAGTATATATATTATTATATATATATATAGTATATATATAATATATATAATGACCTTGGATTATATATCCGTTTAATTTGTTTTTATGTAATTTTTTTTTCATAATGTGTAATATAATACTAAACAATAAACCAACTGGTTTTGCTAATTGTTTCTTTTAAAAAATTAAAAGTAAAATAATAAAAAGTAAGCAATAACTACTACTGAGAAAAGAAATTTTTTTAGTGTTAAAACTGAAAAGAATTTAAGGTAGTGGGCAAAAAATATTGTTTCAATGTTAAATTCGGTCTTATTTGATTTTTTTTTTCATATATTGGTTCTGTATGTACTTAACAAAATTGTATCTAACATGAACTAGAGGGACCTAAGCCAAAACCTAACCTATATGGATCGACTAAGCAGTAAACCTATACCTAACCTATATGTATCGACGATGCAGTAATCCTATACCTAACCTAGATGGATCTACTTTGTCGTTACTTTTTTTCTCTTGTTTTATGGTTTTTCTATATAAGGCTACGTACACATGATGGCGTTACAACGCGCGCTAAGCGCAACGCGCGTTGCAACGCGCCTGTCATCACGCATACTATTATGATAACCCACGAACGGCGATACACATGCAGCCGGGGGCGCCCGCTTTTTTTCCCCTTCAAAGACGCGCCGCCAGCGCGCGTCTCGAAGTTCTCGTAAGCGCGCGCTAGAAGGGCCCTCAAGTCTTTTATTTGTTAGAATGTCATCATATAGTATCCGTGATAGACAGCGCCGTTACAACGCGCGTTAGCTTAGCGCAGCGTTGCAACTTCATCATGTGTACGTAGCCTAAGATTTTTACATTTCAGAAAATATTACGGAGTCTTCTCGTTCTCCCGGTAACTGCCAAACGTACGATGCTTAAAAAGTACGACTCTATTAAATAATTACCTTTTTTATTTTAATTTAAAATTTTTTGACCCTGTTTATCAACACTGAAATATATTGTTAGTATCATATAATAACAAATATGAAAAAACAAAATATAAACGATCCATATATATATATATAATATATATATATATATATATAATATATATATATATATATATAATATATTATATATATATATATATATATAAATATATATATATATATATATATATATAGTATAATAGATATGTAGCCCCATTATAACTTTTATAAACATTTAATTTATGTCGTACTTATGCTTAAATTTGCGCCGAGCAAAATTTAGCATAAAGTCAAGTGAAATTACTATATAAAACCCCGTCATTTTGAGAATACTCTTCAGTCAGATACAGAGTCAGAATAAATTAACAAGAAGAATCAAGATACTCTCTCCCAGAAATCCTCCAAACTTAAAACGCTCTCGGAAAGAGCGGGAAATTTCACGGAAGGGCTACGGCTCGCCTGCGAAGAGTATCTCACAGAAGGAACTTTTATTACTTTTATACTTATGTTGAATAAAAACATCATTTCAAATATGGATTTCTAAATTTACCATCCTCTTATATTAGGGTGCTGCTCATAAAAAAGCCAACCAAATCTTAGCAGCCACCCTATATATTTGGTGAACCCGGAGTAGAACACCCAGAACTTCGATCACGCCTTCTGATAACTAAAGAAAAACAAAAAATGAAGAAAAAGAAAAAAAAATAATACCAAAATTCCCAATCAGAACACTCCGAGAAGATGACTCAAGCAAACTAACTATCAATGCGAACTTCAATTTTCATTTCTAATTTTGGATTATGGTTTTCATCTTTTCACAACTCTCACAGTTCGAGGATTCATCGCTAGACAACAAACTTCCTTTTCGGCATGGATTTCTTTCATCATTCAAGTTTGGATTATGGGCAGAAACTCATTTTTGAATTCCACTACGAACTCTGATTCCTTTTCGAATTCTTAATGGTTCTGTGACCTCTCCCTTTTATGTATGAAGAAAATTTTTCAAATAAAGGACCTAAATTTCAAGCAACTTCGCCTCTACATATGTAACTTCCTTTACGGTATGGATTTCTTTCATCATTTTAAGTTTGGATTATGGGCAGAAATTCATTTTTGAATTCCACTACGAACTTTGATTCCTTTTCGAATTCTAAATGGTTCTGTGACCTCTCCCTTTTATGTATGAAGAAATTTTTCAAATAAAGAACCTAAACTTCAAGCAACTTCGTCTCTACATATGTCAAGCAATGTTTCTCTCGTAACTACAACTTTGAAAACTACGTGCGCATTGGTCAAATCATGGATAC